>JAQQPU010018601.1:0-17329 GCA_029168905.1 Artemia sp. Kazakhstan ARC1039
TCAAATGAAAGTAAATAGTAACATTAAAGCTTAAAAGTAGCAGAAATTATCATGCACTGCCCTATCCTTCCACGCTCTTTCTACTAGACAAAGATGTCTGTCCCCTTATGTCTATGCCTGGAAGTGTGTTTAGTAATCCCTTTCCGCGATGTAAAAAAAAAACAACAAAAACAAATCTTCTTAGATGGTTTAAGTAACCGACTTGACCGAAAGAACTAGTTCAAAAAACTTACCAGGTCTCAGCCCGGGTCCCTCTTTCCAGAATCTAAATTTGCCCAAAGAACCCCTTCTCAACTTTGAAAATTTAACAGTTATGATCTGAACGATCATTTTCAAAATTTGGACCATCTTCCGACTTCGATCCAGACTGTCAAGTGAAAGGAACCTCTTTTTTGTAGTTGCTATAGTAATATGTTTCGTAAACTTGAGATCTATAGCCCAGGCCTTAAATGTAGCACGTTCGATTGGTTAGTTCTATCCGTGTCCTTGTATCTTATTTGGTTCTCAAGATATTTGGAAGTTTTTTTTTTTCAAATACATGTTTTGGCCTTCTTTCACAAAAAAAGTGAACCCTTTGATATCGAAACTCTTTTCGTCATATGTTGTAAACAGGGATGTTCAACTGAAGGGTTACTTGAATCAGTCAATTCAGCAATTAAACTTGTCATTTTCAAGCAAATACAATGTGATTACAATGATTTTTTATTACGTTTTTAATATATTTCAACTAGAAGTGGGAAAAATATTAAAAATGTGGCAATCAGGAATTGTACTTCAAAAATCCAAACTTTCCTAGATATACAAAATATCTAGGAAATTTGTTCCTAGATGTAGATAGAACTGTTTAAAAAACCTGTTGTAACGAAGTCGGCCCAATAGTAACCGAAACTCTAAAAACCGGAACTTTTATAACAAAAGGTACATCTATAGATCTATATTGCGTATCAGACGCTTCGTTACAGTTGGGGTGTTTTCTTATTTTTTCTCTGGGCGGGTATGAATGCAATGTTCATATTAATTTATAAGGCATTAAATGGAAAAGGAACTATTCTTTAACAAGTTATATAAAATCAGCATTCAGGATTATTAGCCTTTGAATAAACCTAGTGGATCCACTATAGTGTTAGAGGAGCCACTAGCCCACTTTGGCTCTTAATCATCCAGACTGAAGAGTCTTGAGTTATTCTGGTTGGGCAAAAATGTTACTTGCCCGCCTTTCTGCTGTGAAGCTAATTGAGGGAGGGGAAAGGCAAAGGAGGCATAGAACTCCCCTCTACAGTCCAAGTGATGACTTTAGCTTTTAGAGGTCAGGTCCTTGTCCTTACTGGACTGAGTTCATTATAACAGGCGTCAAACAGTTCGTTCCCACGAACTGTTTGATGTATTACTTTCTAACTATCCGTTTTAAGAGATGTTTGCTATGGACAAAAGTCACCGTTTACATACTGCTCATTGCTTGACATGTTTGTTTAGGATGTCAGTGTTGAGATGAACATTATTTGTCCTTGTACTAGATAAAAAGGAGGAAAGCTTTTTTCTTTTTAAATTGTAGGCTCGATTGAGTGCAGCTTACAACTTTGGGGAAATCAAGTGGATTTTTTTTTTAATTGGGATGGGGGTGGGCCTCATTCTAAAAACGGTACCTTTTTATGCCTAAATGTTGATATTTCTTCAATATGTTATGACAGTTCACTAAAATTAACATAAAATCAAATTATATATTAATCCCGAAAGTCTTCAAGGAGATTGTCCTGAACCAAGTCAGTAGTTTTCAGATGTGTTTTCGAGGATTTTTGGCCTGAATCTGATTTTACTGTCGTGATATCTTAGTTGAAAGGTCGGTCAGTTAAAAATTTCGATATGAATTTTAATTTTCTCATTTTGGAACTGTCAAGGGGGAGAGAAGGGACTCTTTCCCATAAATTGTAGGATATTGGGTATCAGACGCTTCGTCGGAGTTGGGCGTTTTCCTATTTTTCCCAGTGGGCGGGTATGATTACAATGTTGGTATTAATTTATAAAGAATTAATTAGAAAAGGAACTATTCTTTAACGGGTTATATAAAATCAGTTTTCAGGATTGTTGGCCTTTGAATAAACCTAGTGGATCCACCATGGTGTTAGAGGAGCAACTAGCCCATTTTGGCTCTTTAATCATCCAGATTGAAGATTCTTGTGTTGTTCTGGTTGAGCAAAAATGTAACGTACCCCCTCTTCTGCTATGAAGCTAATTGAAAGAGGGGGAAGGTAAAGGAGGTATGGAACTGCCCTCTAGAGTTGAAGCGGTGACTTTAGCTTTTAGGGTTCAAGTCCTTTTGAGAATATGGTTAGAAACCATCCCCTTCATTATCCCGGCATTTTTGAGGAAGTATTTTAAGCTTATCTATGGTTTCCAATAAAGACAGTATGGTTTACCACTTTTTTAAGATTTATACTCTGACGTAATACTTTTTTTTTCTTTTTTTTATTATTAACAAATGGGTCACACACAAAAAACCAACAACATTGAAATAATACATCTCCATACTATCAAAATAGGTCCCGACGCATATTAACGTGTTTGGGGTTCCCAAAAAAAGGACACTTCAACTACTAATACATTTCTTCGGAAAAATAAAACAAGCAAACAAGAACAACAAAAACTCTCCTCCTTCCCTCCCCCACCCCTACTAAACATTTAATCAACAATTCTAAAAATAATATATTTATAGGGAACTTAAAGGAATCCCACACACATAGCCTGCTCTATTATTCATCCTGCTTCCTTACACATAGCGACACTCACCTCAATCAACACAAGAATCAATTTCTCATTTAACACTCACAAGCATATACTCACTCCCAAATCAATCATTGAGTTCATTTCTACAATACTGGTTAAAACAACTACATCGCAAAGAAGCACGGAATTCCTCAAGGGCCTTCCTACCTTTTACTTCCGCCGGAAGCCAGTTCTAGACTTTAAGGCCAATATAACTAATAGAAAACTTCGATCTGCTAGAAATTGGAACCGGCGTTTCCAAAAATTTTAAATCAATATTAATTTTTAAACCATATTTAAATCAATATTAAAATCTCCAAAAATAAAAAAAACATGGCATTCTTGAACTTGGCAACTTTCCCAAAAATTCATCAATCAGTTCGATAAACTCCTCAACATTACCTGAAGGTAGTCTATAAATTACTACAACCATAAGCTTATTAATTGCATTATTGACATCAAGAACCATAGACTCAAATTTCATTTCTAATTAACCGCTAAATGCGACCTAATCTGTACCCCAAATTCACTTTTTACATATACAGCTAAACCACCACGTTGGTGAAGTACCCTATTTTATATATACAGAATATAACTTTCTATTTCTAATAAAGCAGAACTGTGATCTCTAAGCCAAGTTTTCGTTAGCGCCAGAAAATGCAGCTCTGTTTTAAGACATAGCTCATCAAGGAATTCATATGGTTTGTTTATCCCTTGACAGTTCAACTAGTTTAGACTTTGATGTTATAAATGCAATGTCAAAGCAGTAAAGAGTAGCGTTTTAAATGGCTATAGGTCAGGTTAGAAATGTGATTAGAAACCACCTAATCCTTTGATCTGGTTGGTTTAAGAAAAGTAATTAAGCTTGTATATATAGATCGTATCTTGAACCGTCGATATCATTGAAAAGTTCTTTTTAAGATGCTTAATGAACTGGATTGTTGGACATTAGTAAATGCTCATCTTTTCGAAATTTTCGATGCCAAGGCTACTAAGCATCACTAGGAGTAAAATTTGGATGCTACCTATTGACCTACTCGTCATTCACATTAGCGGTTTAATTTGTGAAAAATTCTCTCCATTGGCTGTCATTTTACCTATTAGAAAATTAGGAATGCTGAGTCTAAATCAGGAATCAGGGAAGCTAAACCATGTAAAGTGCTTTGGCTTTTTTTTTCTAGATTTAAGGATTCTGGAATTAATAAGAAAAGTAGATGCTCTTGAAATTTTACAAATTCGATTTTTATCATGAAGTAAAAATATAATCTAAAGTTTTTTTTAGATGTTTTAGGCTTTAATAAATTGCAATAAATTTAACCTATAGGAACTTTAGTAATATATGGAAGACAGTAGACAAATGTTGAGACCCAGCGCTGCACATTCAGTCCAGGAGAAAAGATCTACAATAATGTCTGTAACCTATAGAACAAACATTTGGAACTTTTTTTTTTATAGCGAACTGTTGCTGTGTTATTTTTAAGGTCAGGTGCCCCTAGCCCTTGGGAAAACCATATAATTTCAATTTCTGTGGTGTAATACGATTATAGTATCATTCATCATATTGTAGACGAAGATGCAGTTTTCCCTCAAAAGATGGATCTTATTTTAACATTATGTTTTTTTAATTACAAAGGACATAGATGTTGTAATTTTCTCTAAAATGAGCCATTAAACAACTCTCTATGATGTTACAGTGCTATCCATGCAAAAAAGTGTTTTTGCAAGGAAACTGTAAGTTTTCTGAATAAGGTTTTGGGCATGTTTTTTGTTTTGATCTGCGCCGGTTTTTAGGGTTTTCAGGCTGTTTTTCGAAATTCCCTTAAATTTATTTTCAAAATAACATTTTACAATTAATACTAATTTAGATTGTTGTTACCATTCCTGAATCAGATAGAAATGGCCATTTTTTTAAACTTGCCGTTTTTTAAACACTTAATTTTTTTTGGCTAATATAGGCCCGGGTTCGTCCTTTATATGGTTTGGTCGATACTTACGAATAAGAAGAAGATCAGATTTTAAATCACAGAAGCCGAGATCAGGTCTATAGAAGCAAAAACATGGAAATGTTTTTTTTTACCTATTTTCACAGTTTTTCCCTTTTGCCGTAAACAGAGAAAAAAAGAAGTACAATGTTTAAAATAATTTGCAACATCAACATAAAATAAGGAAACAAAGGAAAATCAAAAATAAACTAAAAAAGGAGACTAAAACCAAAACAATTACGAAATACCTTCACTTCTTGTGCTATATGTGGCCCTAGCTGGGTTTTTTTTTGTGACAAAAAAATCGTGATTATGTGATGATGATTTTGAGCATTGGAAACTCAGTAGGTGACGCTGTGTTGTGCATGATAGTATTTACAAAAACAAGGCCTTTACAAAATAAAGACCAATTTCTAAGTCTCTCAACAGTCAATCAGTGACTATGATATCGACTTTTTTTTTATACAACTATGATTTTGTTAAAAGAACTCGAGCAAGGTCAGTTTTCAGTAAAGTGCTAGTTTTTGGAATTCTACTGATATTGGAAAATATCACGAGTCAGTTTATTTGAGTATGTCTTTATAGATAAATTTTGTATTGTTGGCGAATCAATCAATTTTGTTCGTTTTAAGTTTTTAAGCAAGAAAAACTCGGTTTTTGTATTAATTTTTCCTTATTTTTTAAAAATATACCAAATAAATTTAAAATGAACTTCGTTTAACTTTGGCCATGAAACTGTCAAAAGGATTTTTAAGGATATTGAATATATATTTTGCTTCTGACATTCCTTGAATTCTCACACAAGATATTTGCAACTTTGTCACGTTAATAAAAAGTCTGATGATATTTTATTATTGCTATCTTCGAGAAAATGCACGTAAAAAATCAATTATTTTCAGAGAAATTGATATAAGTTTTATTAATTATGTTATTTACTATTTATGTAGTTTTTTTGTAAATGTGTCTTTAGTTTTCATTTATTAAGGGAGTAGGAGAGGGAGAAAAAAAGGGGGGGTTGTAAATCTTTGGTCAGGAATCTTTGACCATAGAAATTACAATATTACTTTCATTATGCTTCCCACCCCTTCCACTACAGAAATGGCACCAAAAAGCGCGACATGGCTCTTTACGAAGGATTTGTGAAGATGAATTTATAAGTTTCAATAGCTTTTACTTAAGCCATTAAATATTTCTCTGCGATCTAGCATTAGCCAGTGGCGGAACCAGGGGGTCGGGAGGACCCTGGCCCCCCAGGTATTTTTCTGGTGCCCTCATTCCTTGTCTTTTTCTTTTTTTTCACGTCAATAATTGGTGCCCTTGTCACATTGTCCCCCCCCCAAGATTTTGCTCATCGGTGCCCTTGTCACATTGCCCCCTTCAAGATTTTGCTCTAGATCCACCCCTGTTTTTAGCCTGCTAGTCCTAGTATTAAAACTTCAAAAGTAACAAAGTATATAATTCTAAGAATTATAGCAAATTTTTGTTCTTTTCTTACGGTTCATTGCCACGATCTGTTTGGAACTCGCGTTGATACTTTACTTCATTTAAAACTGGCAAAAACACCCATACTTAAGCGTTTGTAATCTCTGCCCGGCCATGAGCAAGGCTTTCAACTTTCAGGGATATCTAGTTTTAAATTCATGGTAACATGATACAGCGAAGAAAAAAACATTTCTTCGTTTTTCAAGATAGGGCGCTGAAGATCTCTCTATGGTTTTAAACCATTAAAAGTTGCTTGGCTCTTTCAGAACTTGCAGTCCCCGGCATTTTGACCCTCTTTGTGGAAAAATTGAGGTTTTGTGACGGAAAACGCCATTTTGCTGTGATTTATCAAGATAGGGGGCTCAATAACCTGTATAAAGGGCTTTAGAGCATGAAATATTAGATTGCTGTCTTAGACACCCCATTCTTACAGCACCTCTTTGGGCAAAAATAGATGTTTTGAGGCACAAATGACAAGAAATACCACTATGCTGTGGTATGATCTCCTTTGATACTTGTAAAGGGCTCTGGATATGGTGACTGCCTTTCAAATGAGCCTCTCCTAGCATTTTGTGACGGTTTATTCGATTCGATTACTCCTGAAAAAAGAGACACATCAATGCCACCCACGCAAAATAGGGGTTTTCCTTGTTTTTCAAGGTGTGGGGTAGGGGCTGGCATTCTTTATTAAAAGGTGTTAGGTCATGGTAGTTCTAATGGTTCATTTTTCATTTCGATCTGACGCCATTGTCGAGGAGTTTCAGGTTCTTATTTGAAATTCTTATAGTTTAGTTTTTGTATTAAGTCTCACATATGAGATAAATCAAAATAATAGTTACGATTTTTAACCACCTAAAAATGGCAATTTTTTCCCACTTGAATTTTTTCTTTGTTCAAAACTCGCCTATAAACTAGGTTACTATGGGCTGTGGTTTGCTCTTTACTATGCCACATCTATTTTTGCAGCCATGAAAAAATGTTCGACCTTCTGCTCATCGGCTCTTACTTAGTAGGTTTTTCTAGGAGATTAATGATGAAACTGAAGATTAATAATGAAATAAGTAGAACAAGGCTTTTGACCGCTTCTTCGTTCAAATTTTGGTTAGGAAATATATAGTGTATATGACAGTTTTTGCGCTAAATATATATAAACTTGTAATACCACAATCGTTAATTATTTCGTATCTGCTGTTTTTCCCATGTACGGCTCAAGAGGTTTCCAGTTTCTAGTAGGTGAGTTCCTCTGGGGAATTAGTTGGAAACATCCCAATCCCATTACCCAGTTGATTTGGGAAAATTAATTAAGTTGACCTAGGATGTCCAATCAAAACAAAACTATTTATCATGTTTCTAAGATTTATACCTTGACGTAGTAATACGCAATTGGGATGGTCATGGATTAATGTAAACATATTACAAGATTCTCACGTCCGTTTGTCAGTTAGCATAAAAACTCATTTTGGTGGGAGGGAAAAAAGTAACCTCGAAGAAAGTTTTCGTAATGCATAGAAAACCTGTTATCATTACGTCACCCTGACTCAACCATAATAATAGGTTAAGCTTTGAAAATGGAATATAGGTAGCCACCCTTTCCTTTCCTCTAACTTTAAGAGGCGATGTGCTTTTTTTGCGTTGAAATTAACCTACTTTGCATTTGCCAAAGCCTTCTTCCTCAAATAGTTAGCCTTTAAGCTCCGAACGGATTTTGCTGGGGTTTCTATTTTACGAAGTTTGATGTAGGTCGTTAACGAAAAAATTAATTTATTTGCTAGATTGCTGTCTAAAACGTTTATACATATGATACAAATAGTTGCCGTGAGAACACTTCGTCAAGTCACTCGTGCGGTCACTGGGTACTCGTTTGATATGACAACGTCAACGACAACTCTCTGGCAACGATGATACATTCTCTTAGTAAAACAACTGACCAGCTTACTCAGAAGACCTTTGACCCAAACTTGGTCATGAGCCTTTTGCAATATGACAGGGAGAATAAAAACATAACATCCCTTATATAGAAAATATGCATTATCTATTCCTGGCATTTACTATCAGACAGTATAACGTTGAGTATTTTCTCCTAATGTCATATCTGATATAAGATTGTTGGATTCTTAGAATCTGCTAAATCGCTTCTTTACAACACTTTCAAATACTTCCCTATGCGGAAAAAAGGTCGATGGATCGAAATCAGACACTATCAGTTCGGCCTGTCACTGTTTTCAGGGCGGGGACGTCCCAAGCAACTTCTTAAGTGTTATAGAAGAGCTTGTGGTTAAGCTGTTTTTAAAACAGAGTTGCAAGACCAACATCATGAGCACGCTCTTTGATGACTAAATTTTAGATTTTACAGCTCTAGAGGTTTTAGTGGCATCTAGATTAGCCCTGGCCTTAAGTACTTTTGTGCAAGCTATATTTAACTGTTGGAGAAAAATAGTTGCATGTAAAACTGGGTGTAAGTCGTAAGTCATGCCCAAGTTGTAAGTGCGTAGTAGTCGTGCGTAAGGTGGTGGTAAACCTGGAGCTTTATTTTTGTCATGTTGAGCTTCAATGTTTGGCTGACAAGTGTGTACATTCTTACGACGTACTGCATATGGCAAAATAGTACTAAACTTAAGAGAAACGAAGAGTCTTTTTGACAACCACTCCCGCTTTGCAGATGCGCTTTTATCTTTAAACTAGAATTATTTTTTTTAGTACCATTGCTAAATAGACCACTCACAGAGAATATTTATGCGCTATGGTAAATAATCTCTGGTTCTCATGAATTTTAGCAGTGTGCGTCCATCTTGCGTATGCCTTTTCCCAAACTTTTTGGCTTTAATATAGTGCATGTTGACCAACGTCTCTCCTATGGACTAACATCAATTTTGTTGGACGAAACAAATTATTCGATAGCTTCAAGTATGGCAGTTTCGTAAAGTAGTGCTGATTTACTAGGATGTTAATTGAAGATTTTCATGGTATTTCCGACAACAAACAACAAAGCCCATTCCAATCGAAACAACGAAACATGCAAATAGATATTCCGTCTCCTGCATCTATATGCCTATGCCTACCTATTTAGAGCACTCCGAGTTTCAAATGACTAAACCTGTAGCCCAAATTAGTGTCAAACAGTTCGTGATAACGAACTGTAAGTAAGGAGCGGCCCGGCTCAATAGTAATCGAAACTCTAAAAACCAGAATTTTGATACCAGTAGATACATCAAAAGAATTGGATTTTTATGCTGATTTCAAATATATAAGTTTCATCAAATTTAGTCCTCATCCCCATCAAAAGTTACGAGCCTGAAAAAATTTGCCTTATTTTCGAAAAAAGGAGGAAACACCCCGTAAAAGTGATAGAATCTTAATGAAAATTATACCATTAGATTCAGCGTAATAGAAAACCCTACTGTAGAAGTTTCAAGCTCCTATCTACAAAAATGTGGAATTTTGTATTTTTTGCCAGAAGAAAGATCACGGATGCGTGTTTTATTTGTTTTTTTTTTTCCCAGGAGTAATCGTATCGATCCAGTAGCCCTAGAATATCATGAGAGGGCTCGTTCGAATGGAAATTAAAAGTTCTAGTTTCTTTTTTAAGTGACCAAAAAAATTGGAGGACAACTTGGCCCCCTCCCACGCTCATTTTTTTTCTCAGTCACCCAATCAAAATTTTGAGATAGGCATTTTGTTCAGCATAGTCGAAAATCTAATAAATATGTCTTTGAGGATGAATTAGTCCCCCTCAGTTCCCGGGGGAAGGGCTGTAAGTTATGAACTTTGCCCATTGTTTACATATAGCATTGGTTATTGGTATTGGTTGGGAAGTATACAAACGTTTTCAGGAGGGATTTTTTCTGATGGGGGGCTCGGAGGAGGGTGTTACGTCGGAGGATATTTCCTTGGGGGAAAGTAAATTTCTAAAAAGAGGGCGCCGGATTTCCCAGCTTTATTTAAAACGATCAGAAATTAATTTAAAAAAAAACAAGTTTTTTCAAGTGAAAGTAAGGAGCAATATTAAAACTTAAAACGAACAGAAATGATTACGTATATGAGGGGGTTCGCCCCCTAGTCATTACCTCGCTCTTTACGCTAAAGTTTTTTTTAGTGCTTTCAAAAGAGCTATCTATTCTAATTAAACGTCCTTTTTCATTCAGGAATTTGTGATTTGAACTTTAGCGTAAGGAACGAGGTATTGAATAGGGGGCGAACTTCCTCATATACGTAATAATTTCTGTTTGTTTTGAGTTTTAATGTTGCTCCTTACTTTCAGTTGAAAAAACTTGTTTTTTTTTATTTAATATCTATAAAGACCAACGCTTTCGTTGGGCTATATTTGAAAGCAAGGCCTCATTCAAAAATATAAAGAAGTGGCAAAGAAAAGCAAGACAAATTAGGATTTTGTCCTAAAGCGCAAAAATCAATGAGTCTCGCCGGTCAAGTTTCTGAAACTGACGCCTTATTTAATTATGATTATTGACTGATCTTTGTCGGATCTTTGACTCTTATTTAATTATGATTATTGACTTAAGTCGGATCTTTGGCCACTTTACTCGGGAAGATAGGAAAGCAACTGCTGGGTGACATTAACTGCAGCTTCTAGCGACTTCATTTAAAAGTAGAAAATTTTGAAGGCAATTCAGTAATCAAGATTATTAATCTGCATCTTAGTGTGATTGAAGTTGAAATTCCTCTGAAAGCTGTCGTTCATTTGATTTTTTCCATTTTCAAGACTGAAGAATCGCTCCAACTCAAAATCCAATCTGCTCAAAGGTAGAGAGCTTGGGGGAATCTCAGCAGGTTATTTGGACTATCTGCTTTTAAGCTAGTATTTGGTGACATAATTGGGGCTCTTTATTCTTCTTAAACTTCAAAGCGTCTGAGAAGGCAGGTCTGCAGGCGTTTAAGGTAAATAACTATTTAAAAGGTCAAATGCTAGAAGCTTTGATCTGCAGTGTGATTATCTTTGTTTTAAGTTGATTTTCAGGTAGACTCAATGTTTATCAGTTTGATAGCTGTCGTGAGATATTTGATTTGAAATGAAAGACACAAATTATTTTTCGCATAGAATGCGTCGATTGTTCTAGTATTTTTCTGCAGATCAGGAAGACATGGAGACACGTGTGAACTCTTCAACCTATGACTTCACTTTGTACGATTCGCCTGATTCAGTTTAAATTGCGGGTCCCCGAAGGGCACCCGCAATTCAAATTAAAGCCTGGGCTTTATTTAAACACATTGACAGAGAACGGGATAATGTATGTTTGTATTCCCGTTCACTCCCCGTGTCAAAAGGCACTTGTCTTGACACTCTCGCCGAGTCAACTTAAGTTCCGCTACCCATACAATGGGTAGAAACTATTCTGCCTAGTTGACGCCCTTCATTCCTCAATCCCTTTTCTCTTTCTTTACTCTCTACACACACTCCTCACTACCAACACTGAATTGATTCAAGCCCAGTTAGGGGACTTGGCTGCGGGCAAGACAAATCTCCCGGTCGTAGGCTTAGTCTCAGCAGATCGCAGTGTAAATTACTGCTCTACCGTTTACAACACTCCCACTGGTACTCAAGTCGTCTACAAGTGATTTTGGCATTCGACTTTATGGAATATTTGGTTTATTTGACGGGACGGGACTGCAGATCCGGGACTTTTCAATATTTTGGAAGGTAATGGAGTTAGGAAATGGTATTTTCAGGCATGGATCTAAAGCCAAAATTATGAGCTGGGAAGGTGTTTGCTAGTTGAAAGGAATGACGATATTTGCAGAAAACGCCCGACGTTCCATACTCACGTTGGTTGTAATTTTTTCAACACTTGCGCCGGTTTCCAATCTTACGAGTTCCTTATATTCTTTATGCTTGTACTTTTACAGTTTGATGGGTTTTGTTTCCTGAACGATAGCTCTTTTTAATATGAATGAAAATGCTGGTAAAAGCAATATTTTAAATTATTAGCCTTTTTTATAAAATATCATATGCTATAACCTTTTTCTCGGTCAAAAGTCTAACTTTAAATGAATTCCCATCCAGATTGTTATTAGAAAGAGATTGCAATGATTTGAGAAAAAAGTAGGGACATTTAGATTGCCAAGAGGAATCCAAAACAGGAAAAGACTGTTTCCTTTATTGGTACTGCAACAAACATGTGCTTTAAGCACGAGTTTTAAGTAAGGGGTATCCTCCAATCTTTCGAGTACTTAAAAAAGGCACTAGAACATTTAATTTCCTTCTATGAAGATCTGTTCTAAGCTAATGAAATAGTTTATAAGGATTAATTTCAAACAATAATTCGATACCAAGCTCAAATGCGAATTTGATTTTCAAAGGGTTATTAGCATAAAATTAAATTTTTGGTGGTAGATTCCCCTGCTAGTGGGGATATAATTGCATAGACAAAGTTCTTCTAGCTTATATTTTCCTTTTACCTCTTTAGATTTCTTGCTAACATAGTTTGAAGACCTTATGATTTTAGGGGTATTCGAATTGCATCATATTTCAATTCCACAACCGAAAGTCTTTATCATCGGTGTGTGTGTTTTTTGTTTGTGTGTTTTTGTGCGTTTGTGTTTTTGTGTGTGTTTGTGTGTGTGTGTATGTTTTTTTGTGTCTGTTTTTGTGTGTGTCTGTTTTTGTGTGCGTGCTTTTGTTTGTGTGTGTGTGTGTGTTTGTGTGTTTGTGTGTGTGTTTTTGTGCGTGTGTTTGTGTGTTTTTGTGTGTGTGTTTTTGTGTTTTTGTTTTTGTGTGTGTCTGTTTTTGTGTGCGTGCTTTTGTTTGCGTGTGTGTGCGTGTTTTTGCGTGTGTGTGTGTGTTTTTGCGTGTGTGTGTGTTTTTGTGTGTGTGTTTTGTGTTTGTGTGTGTGTGTGTTTTTGTGTTTTTGTTTTAGTGTGTGTGTTTTTTTTGTTTGTGTTTTGTGTGTGTGTGAGTGTGTGTGTTTGTTTTTGTTTGTGTTTGTGTGTGTTAATCTATTTTAATCAATAAACTGCATGTACAGAAAATGTACGCAGAGAGTGCAGAGAAAATAGTTAGCCAGACTTAGAAAAAATAAAGATTTTCAAAGATCGGTTTTGTTAGTTATATATAGTATTTTACTAAGGAAATAGCATGCTGAAAATCATAGCAGGATAGGTGGAGAGCTCGATAGATCGATTTCAAAGAAAAGAGTCAGAACTTTAAAATTGAGAGTCAAATTTAGACAGAGGTTACCTCGCCTATATGTTCAACTGGACGCCAATAAAACACCAAGTAAATTAGATAAGCTAAGAGAAATAACACAAATAATTCAAAATGAAAAATTAAAACTATATTAAAAAAATAACAAAGAAAAACTAGAATAAAATAAAATAAAAATCATTAATTAAATAATAAAAAACTGAAATAAGATTAAACATTTAAATAAAATGTAAATTAATTAAATTAAAATTAAAACAACCCTGTATAGATCATTACTTTTTTTGGCTAAATGGCTTTCTCGAAATTTTGTTCTGACGTAACTTACGAATTAACTTACGTAACGAACTTCTTTATTCGTTTGTTTTTATTACGTATATTAGAAAGTTTGTCCCCTAGTCAATACCTCGCTCTTTACGCTAAAGTTCAAATTTTGTTCGAATCATAAACCCCTGAATCACAAAGGCCGGTTAATTAGGATAGATAGCTCTTTTGAAAGTACTAAAAAAAGCTTTAGCGAAAAGGGCTAGGTATTGACTAGGGAGCCAACCCTCTCATATACGTAATAATTTCTGTTTTTTTAAAGTTTTAATTTAGCTCCTTACTTTCAGTTAAAAAAAACTTTTTTTATTTAATTTCTGATCTTTTTTAAATAATGCTGGGAAATCCGGTGCCCCCTTCATAGAAATATCCCTTCCCATAAGGAAAAAATCCTCCATGGAACGACCCTCCCCGTAACCCCCTCCTCCAATCCCCCCCCCCCCCACACCAAAAAAAATCCCTCCTGAAACGTCTTTATACTTCCCATTAACCAATACTATATGTAAACAATGGGCAAAGTTCATAACTTGCAGCCCTTCCGTCGGGAACTGAGGGGGATTCAGTCATCCTCAAGGACATATTTATTGAATTTTCGACTATGCTGAACAAAATGGCTATCTTAAAATCTTGATTGGGTGACTTTGGGAAAAATATGAGCTTGGGAGGGGGCCAAGCTGCCCTCCAATTTTTTGGTCACTTAAAAAGGGCACTAGAATTTTTAATTTGTTTTTCAAATGAGCCCTCTTACGATGTTCTAGGACTACTGGTACGCTCACCCCTTGGGAAATCAAAAAACAAAAACAAAAAAACAACAACAAATAAACACGCATCCGTGATCTTTCTTCTGACAAAAAACACATTGCTGTGTTTTTTTCATTTCTATTTTTCTTAGATTTTTTTTTCAAAGTTATCAACTCAAAATTAAAAAGGGCAACATCAGTTAGTGATTCTTAAGATAATATCTGATATTTTGCAGACTTAGAATTTATCAAATCTCATTTATAATAAAAGCTCGTTTTTGTGTTTGACTCAGTTATTTTTATTAATTTCCGTTCGTTTTGGTTTTCATTTATTTATTGATAGTGATTTGCGATAGTTTTACACTTGGATGATGATTTATTTTATTTCTGCTCTTTTTCTGGTTTAAAGTAGTTATTAGTTTTACTTTGAAAATCTTATTTAGTTGGAAAAGTTTTTTAAAACTAATCTTAAAAAAATATATAAACCGTCGTAATAATATAGAAAAAATCATTTTAAAGTGTTAAAAGTGTCGTTTCACATTATGAGGGGTGGGGGTTACTTTTTCCAGTAGCTATGTGAACACTAAGTCCAGACAAATTCCCTTAATAAAGAGAGGATGGAATTTAAATTCCTCTTTCATATTTATTTAAATAACTTCCAACAAGTTATTTAAAAAGCCTGTGGCTTGTCTTAAGGGCCGAGTAAACTCAGTCTAAAATCTGGTAGTTCTGCAAACTATTTGCGTAGAGAAACTTCACTTCCTAAAATATTTCCGCATGTTTTTTTATGTGAATTACCCAAGTTAGGCTCCTAAACAGCCACCATCTCTTATTAAACATCCTTAATTTAACTTCTCTACTATAACTTTCGGTGTTTCTTGCTTAATACTCCCTTTTCAGGCTTTGGCTTATAATCCCCTCCCCTGGGTTTTGCAGGCGCCCCAAAATAAGCTGTTCGGCATGTGCCTGCTCTAAACTTATAGTTGGGACATGCCTCTCAATTCTACTTTTAATGATGAAGTTTGCACCGCTACGCACTGGTCTGAACACTTGGAGGTGGGAAAATTAGAATATTTTTCAACAGCAAAATTTTCTCATCTTTAACAAGACACTTTCTTGGGATCTAATCATTCAAAGTCTTCCCAGATCCTTGTAACAGTAAACTTCTAACTTGTGTTAGGGGGGCTCTTTCATCCATCTAGTTGTTAGAAGGCATGGCTAAATAATATTCTGCACTAGTTTCCGTAACTGAACTAAGCTTTTGTTTTGTTTCTCCATTTGTTTTTTTGCGGAGCGTTTCTTTAATTTTATTCTTTTTTCACATCTTTTATACATGCAATAATTTGCGAAAGCTAGTTTTGTTTGTTATTTATTTATTTTCCGCGAAAGTACAAACTTTTTTTTAATTATTTTTTTACAATGCTCACTGTTTTATTACAAGTCTTACTCGTTTTGAAAACGGTATTTTTAGATTTTCGTGTGTAAACTCTAGTTTTGTAAGAAAATTATGGAAAATACATTTCTCTGGCTATTATTCGACTTTATTTCTGCTCATCTTTGATTTAATGTAGCAGTTCTTTAGTTTTAGTTGAAAAACTTAGTTCTTGGAAAGGTTTTTTCCAGGTTTTATTATAGACATTAAATCTCATAATGGCTTTTATCAAGGACATTAAATCTCGTTCCGTATGTAAAAAATAAAAAAAAACTATATCCGGCTAATTGATGAATTTTAGACATGAAAATTATGGATATAATGAAAAATATTAAGTGGCCCTGTTTATTACATTGATAGAACACCCCTCAGTATATTCATGAAGACCATACCATTCCACTGAGCTTTTTCAATCATAGTGTTCTCGACCTTTTTAGGATATATGAACCGAGTGAGAGCTCACAGAAAGTGAGCAGCTTCTTTTGTGTAAATTCGAGATTGAAAGTACAGATGATGACGACGACGTGCTAGAAGTTCATTTTACAGATGATGGACTATCATATACATCAGAGGACTTTGTACGGTGGGGGCCTTCGGGCCGAGTCTGTGTAGAGGACGATGAGCGGTTGGCTGTTAGTTTGCCTATAAGAATACGAAAGGATTTATTTCAGGAGATGCCCACTTTGCTAGATATAATGGTAATTGAAGAAGATGGGGTTCAATTACTTGAACCCGAGATTGAATGTATACCGCCCCTCTGGTGGATATAATGGTAATTGAAGAAGATTAGGTTCAAGTAAGTGAACCCGAGATTGTGTATATAAAAACTATTATAAATATTGATATGTCAAAGGACCAAAGATTAGAAGAATGATTTATTTTTTATCTTTTATAGAAAACTTGACTGAGGATTGATAACACTCTATATGGTGATCTATTCAATCTGAACTATTCATGTACAGAAGTCTCTGTTGGTATTCGTACTCTAGGCTTATCGAGTAAGAGAAAATTAATATAGTACAAACAAATTTATTGCAAGGTTACGATACGTAACTTATCAATCAAATCAATAATGAGATTTATTGTAAAATGATATATCAGAACTCTTCCAGAATGATTTTGGATTTTTAAAATCCATTCCATTGAATAAACTCTTATGTTGTCTCTTAAAGGGCCACTTTTCCCCTTCTCTTAGATCATATTCATTATAATATTCACTTCTATATCTTGCACTATGCACGTTTTTCTTTGAGTTTTCATCATTGTCTTTTATACTATATTTTGAGGTATCTCTGTAGAGAAAGCCCTCTTTTCCCAGTCTCTTCTTTTGCTCTTCCTTTTCTGTCATATCAAACCTTGTTTTATGCGAGTTTACTTGCAATCTGTATAAATTTCTCTCTATATCATGTATGATTTTCCTCCTTATTTCCTCCAGATTTTTCTCCTCTATCCCTACGTC
>JAQQPU010018602.1:0-17326 GCA_029168905.1 Artemia sp. Kazakhstan ARC1039
GTTTTCGCCCAAATATTCCCCTAAAAGTAATTTCTGTGTGTTCCTTTATTACGGCATCCCTGCGCTGTCACATTTGAAATTCCCAGGAAACCCTTTCTTGTGTAAAATATATTCAATCTGTCTTGATCTCGTATGAATTTCTGAAAAAAATATGGCTATAACCTCTTAAGCTTCAAAGGCAATTTCAAAACCATATTCTTCTTTGCTTCTTGCAGGCAATTTGGCATGCTTTAGTTCAGTTCGGTTCTATTTTAACGCATACCTCAAAAGAAAAGAGAGTAAGAACCCCAAAAGTAGAGAGCAAGCTCCAACCCCAAAAGTAGAGAGATCCGCTGTATAGTAATAACAATATTTTGTATATACACGTTTAAGTATAATCCAACATCTCTAAAACTCACACGTCTCCAATACTCCCATCCTGTAGGAAAGACCATTTACTGGGACTGTCCTCTTACGCACAAAAACAAAATTAAATTAAATAAAAATACAATTAGTGCATATTAAAAGGACATGTCCACCGCCCTTCAGGAAAACTCATCTTTTTATCATATATAATTAAAAATTAAGGATATATTTTTAATTACCCCTAATCTTATTCTCATTTCCTCGTTTATCAATAAAAAATTATTGAGTATTTTTAATTTTTAGAGCTTAGTACCCTTTAACAAACTGACGCTAGTTGATCAAATTTCTTCTTAAAAATTTGATTTTGCCCGGGCTTTGGGAGTCTATTCTATCAAATAGTGTACTTAAACCTCGGATATCTGCTGAAATTTCGTGATAAACACCTTTAGCAGTGTCAGAATGCAAGACGAGAGGTCCCTGCGACTGCGAAGTACTAAAACAAGAGGCGCCACTGAAGACAAACTCTAAGCCTTCTGAGTAGAAAAGGGGGTACCAGCGCGAATGTTACGTAATTTATTCATGGTTTATTGAGCCACTAAGGGGTCAATGACACCTCTTTCAAGGTCAATCATGGAACTTGGAAATACTGCGGGGAAAAATGTGCATGCGCACTGAGAATACTAACGGATTCATGGTTTATTGATCCACGAAGGGGAACTAGATTTCTTAAAAATTGATTTGCATAATCGACGGGAAATTCTCGAGTCTAGAGGATTCCTGGGAAATTCATTTACATAATCGACAATGATGGAAATCTGACGGGGAATTCTAATGTAACATTAGGGGAATAAGAAACAATATGGCTTCTCTGGTCTTTAGGTCTGAGAGATAAATTAGTTTTCTATTTTTATATTTTTAAATATGGCTTCTCTGGTCTTTAGGTCTGAGAGAAAAATTAATACTATATTTTTAAATATGGCTTTTCTGGTCTTTAGGTCTGAGAGATAAATTAATATTCTGTTTTTAAATATCGCTTCTCTGGTCTTTAGGTCTGAGAGATAAATATTAATATTCTATTGAAGCCAGGTTAGTGTAACTAGGAACACCTTAGATTTTTCAGAAATTCATACGAGATGAAGACAGATTGAATATATTTTTACGTGGGAAATGATTTCCGGGCTTTCAAATGTAACAGCGGAGGGATGCCGAAACAAAGGAACACGCAGGAATTACTTTTAGGGGATTATTTGGGCGAAACAAATTAATCGTCATTTTAGGGATTTTTTGGGCGAAATAGTTTGAGACATTTTAGAAGATGATTTGGGGTGAAACTCCGTGGTCGTTATAATACACAAGTTCCATTTGAACAGTGTTGTAAGGTCCCCTATCCAAAACCCAAAGGGGCAAAACCATTATTTTGCCCCCCTCTCCCTGGGCCCCTAAGGGGCCCCCGGGCCCCTAAGGGGCCCCCGGGCCCCCAAAGAGCCCCCTCCCCCCGGCCCCCTCCATTTTTTTAATTTCTTTTTTTTGCGTGCATGAGACACAGAAGGCCGCCTCCCAACTTTTTGGCTCCCCCCGAATATATCTTTTCAGAACAAGTTCCTTTCTTAATATCCCTCTTAAACCTATTTTACAAGTTGAAGTACTCATCTTTTTCATCCACAACTTAACTTAAGACTTTTTGCATACCCCAACACCAAGCAATACTTTTGAAAAGGCTTTATTATATTATTTCAGAACAAGTTCTTTTCTTTATGTCCCTCCTAAACCAATTTTACAAGTTTAAGTACTCATCCTTTTCACCCACAACTTTACTTTATGGCCCTTTTGAATACCCCAACACCAAGCAATACTTTTCAAAGACTTTCTTATATTTTTCAGAACAAGTTCTGCTCTTAATATCCCTCTTAAGCCCATTTTACAAGTTGAAGTACTCATCCTTTTCACACAAAACTTTACCTTACGGCTTTTTGCACACCCCAACACCAAGCAATACTTTTCAAAAGGCATTATTATATTATTTCAGAACAAGTTCTTTTCTTAATTTCCCTCCTAAACTAATTTTACAAGTTGAAGTACCCATCCTTTTCACCCACAATTTTACTTTATGGCTTTTTGAAAACCCCAACACCAAGCAATACATTTTAGTTTTAATTAAGTGTTTTGGGACTTGTAGTTTAGTTTTAGCTAAGAGTTTTAGTTTAGAATTTTAGCCTAGAGTCTTAGCTTAGAGTTTTTCGTTGCACTTTTAGTTTAGTATTAGTTAAGAGTTTTAGTTTAGAGTTGTAGTTTAGTTTTAGTAAAGAGTTTTAGTTTAGAGTTGTAGTTTAGTTTTAGTTAAGAGTTTTAGTTTAGAGTTTAGAGTTTTAGCTTAGAGTCACAGTTTAGAGTTTTAGTTAGAGTTATAGTTTAGTTTAATTTTAGTTAAGAGTTTCAGTTTAGACTTTAGAGCTTTAGTTTTGAGTTTAGAGTTTTAGTTAGAGTTATAGTTTAGTTTAATTTTTGTTAAGCGTTTTAGTTTAAAGTTGTAGTTTAGTTTTAGTTAAGAGTTTTAGTTTAGAGTTGTAGTTTAGTTTAGTTTTAGTTAAGAGTTTTAGTTTAGAGTTGTTGTTTAGTTTTAGTTTGATATTAGCTTACAGTTTTAGTTAGAGTTAAAGTTTAGTTTAGTTGTAGTTCAGAGTCTAGAGTTTCAAGCTAGAATCTCAGCACTTAGAGTTTTAGCACTTAGAGTTATATTTTATTTTAGTTTTAGTTAAGTGTTTTTGGACTTGTAGTTTAAATTAGCTAAACGTTTTAGTTTAGAATTTTAGCCTAGAGTCATATCTTAGAGTTTTTCGTTGCACTTTTAGTTTAGTTTATGTTTTAGATAAGAGTTTTAGTTTAGAGTTTCAGTTTGGTATTAGCTTACAGTTTTAGTTAGAGTTATAGTAGTTAAGAGTTTTAGTTTAGAGTTTAGAATTTTAGTTTAGAGTATTAGCTTAGAGTTTTAGTTAGAGTTATAGCTTAGTTTAGTTTTATGTAAGAGTTTTTGTTTAGAGTTTAGAGTTTTAGTTTAGATTTTAGAGTTTTAGTTAGAGTTTAGAGTTTTAGTTTAGAGTCTTAGCTTTGAGTTTTAGTTCTATTTATTATTTAGTTTAGTTTTAGTTGAGAATTTAGAGTTTTAGTTTAGAGTCTTAGCTTAGAGTATTTGCTAGAATTATAGTTTAGTTTAGTTTTAGTTAGGAGCTTTAGTTTAGATCTCTAGTTTAGTTTTACTTAAGAGTTTTAGTTTAGAGTTTTAGTTTACAGTTTTACTTTAGAGTTTTACTTAGAGTTATAGTTTTAGTTTAGTTGTAGCTAAGAGTTTTAGTTTAGAGTTTAGAGTTTTAGTTTAGATTCTTAGCTTAGAGTTTCAGCTAGATTTATAGTTTAGTTTAGTTTTAAATGCAGAGTTTTTGTTTAGAGTCTTAGCTTAGATTTTTAGTTGGAACTATAGTTTAGTTTAGTTTTAGTTAAGAATTTTAGTTTAGAGACGTTGTTTAGTTTTATATAAGAGTTTTAGTTTAGAGTTTAGTTAAGAGTTTTTGTTTAGAGTTTAGAGTTTTAGTTTAGAGTTTTAGTTTAGAGTCTTAGTTTAGAGTTTTAGTTAGTTATAGATTAGTTTAGTTTTAGTTAAGAGTTTAGTTAGAGTTATAGTTTAGTTTAGTTAAGAGTTTTAGTTTTGAGTTGTTGTTTAGTTTTAGATAAGAGTTTTAGCTTAGAGTTTAGAGTTTTAGAAACTCTAAACTTAGAGTTTTAGAAACTTTTTTGTTTACATACAAAGAAGTTGGGTTTCTCCACGTTTAAGTTAGGTTAGGTTATCATCAGTGCTCTTGATAAACTAACCTAACTTAAACGTGGAGAAACCTAACTTTTTTGTATGTAAACCGCAATAAAAATATTGCAAGTCTAGCATTTCAAAAAAAAAATGTGTTCAACACCTAGCTCTTTACGCTAAACTAAAACTCTTAAATAAACTATAACTCTAAACTATAACTCCTAACTAAAACTAAACTAAAAATATAACTTTAAATAAAATTCTAAGCTAAAACTCTAAACTAAAAATCTTAAGTAAAACTAAATTACAATTCTAAACTAAAGCTCTTAACTAAAACTAAACTACAAGTCTAAATTAAAACTCTTAATGAAAACTAAACTAAACTATAACTCTGAATTAAAACTAGACTAACCTATAACTCTAACTAAAACCCTAAGTTAGGACTCGAAACTAAAACTCCAATCTCTAAACTAAAACTCTTAACTAAAACTAAACTGAAACTATAACTCTAACTAAAACTCTAAGCTAAGACTCTAAACTTAAACTCTTAACTAAAATTAAACTTAACTATATTTCTAACTAAAACTCTAAGTTAAGACGCTAAACTAAAACTTCTAACTAAACTATAACTCTAAACTAAAACTCTTAGCTAAAACTAAACTAAAACTATAGCTCTAACTAAAACTCTAAGCTAAGACTCTAAACTAAAACTCTAAACCCTAAGCTAAAACCCTAAACTAAAACTCTTAACTAGAACTATACTAAACTATACCTCTAACTAAAACTCTAAGCTAAGGCTCTAAACTAAAACACTAAACTCTAAACTAAAACTCTTAACCAAAACTAAACTAAACTATAACTCTAACTAAAACTCTAAGCTAAGACTCTAAGCTAATACTCTAAACTAAAACTCTAAACTAAAACTAAACTACAACTCTAAACTAAAACTCTTAATTAAAACGAAACTAAACTATAGCTCTACTTAAAACACTAAACTGAAACTCTTAACTAAACTAAAACTCTAAACTCTAAACTGAAACTCTTAGCTAAAACTAAACTACAAGTCTAAACTAAAACTCTTAGCTGAAACTGATCTAAACTATAACTCTAACTAAAACTTTAAGCTAAGATTCTAAGCTAATAGTCTAAAGTCTAAACTAAAACTCTTAACTAAAACTAAACTATAACTCTAAAGTAAAATTCTTAAGTAAAACTAAACTAAAAGTCTAAACTAAAACTCTTAACTAAAATTAAACTAAACTATAACTCTAACTAAAACTCTAAGCTAACACTCTAAATTAAATCTCTAGACTCTAAACTAAAACTAAACTAAACTATAAGTCTAACTAAAACTCTAAACTCTAAACAAAAACTCTTAACTAAAACTAAACAACACCTCTAAACTAAAATTCTTAACTAAAACTAAACTAAACTATAACTCTAACTAAAACTCTAAGCTAAGACTCAAAACTATAACTTCGATATCTAAACTAAAACTGTTAACTAAAACTAAACTAAAACTATAACTCTAACTAAAGTTCTAAAACTGTAAACTAAAACTATGAACTCCAAACTTAAAATCTTAAGTAAAACTAAACTAGAGGTTTAAACTAAATCTCCTAGCTAAAACTAAACTAAACTATAACTCCAACTAAAACTCTAAGCTAAGACTCTAAACTAAAACTCTAAATTCTCAACTAAAACTAAACTATAAATAGAACTAAAACTCTAACCTAAGACTCTAAACTAAAACTCTAGACTCTAACTAGAACTCTAAGCTAAGACTCTAACTTAAAACTTCTACTCCAAACTAAAACTAAACTAAACATTAACTGTAACAAAAACTGTAGGTTAAGACTCTAAACTAAAATTATAAACTCTAAACTAAAACTCTTATCTAAAACTAAACAATAACTCAAAATTAAAACTCTTAACTAAAACTAAACTAAACTATAACTCTAACTAAACTCTTAAATAAAACTAAAATAATCTATAACTAACAAAAACTAAACTAAACTCTAAGTAAAACTCTACGATAGGACTCTAAGCTAAAACTCTAACCTCTAAGCTAAAACTCTTACCTAAAACTAAACTACAACTCTAAATTAAAAATAAATTATAACTCTAAACTAAAACTCTTAACTAAAACTAAACTAAACTATAACTCTAATAGAAACTGTAAGCTAATACCAAACTAAAACTCTAAACTAAAACTCTTACCTTAAACTGAACTACATCTCTAAGCTAAAACTCTTAACTAAAACTCTTAACTAAAACTAAAGTACAACTCTAAACTAAACTCTTAACTAAAACTAAACTAAACTATAGCTCTAACTAAAACTCTGAACTAAACAACAACTCTAAACTAAAACTAAACTAAACTATAACTCTAAGTAAAACTCTAAGCTACAACCCTAAACTAAAACTCTAAACTCTAAACTAAAACTCTTAACTAAAACTAAACTACAAGTCAAAACTAAAGCTCTTAACTGAAACTAAACTAAACTATAAATCTAACTAAAACTCTAAGCTAAGATTCTAAGCTAATACTCTAAACTCTAAACTAAAACTCTTAACTGAAACTAAATTACAACTCTAAACTAGAACTCTTAACTAAAGCTAAACTATAAGTCTAAACTAAAACTTTTAACTAAAACTAAACTAAACTATAACTCTAACTAAAACTCTAAACTCTAAACTAAAACTCTTATCTAAAACTAAACAACACCTGTAAACTAAAATTCACAACTAAAACTAAAATAAACTATAATTCTTACTAAAACTCTAAGCTAAGACTCTAAACTAAAACTCTGAATTAAAACTAAACTAAACTATATTTCTAACTAAAACTCTAAGCTAAGACTCAAAACTAAAATTCCAATATCTAAACTAGAACTCTTAACTAAAACTAAACTAAAACTATAACTCTAACTAAAATTCTAAAGTAAAACTGCAAACTAATACTATAAACTCTAAACTAAAACTCTTAAGTAAAACAAAACTAGAGATCTAAACTAAAGCTCCTAACTATAACTAAACTAAACTGTAACTCTAACAAAAACTCTAAGCTAAGAATCTAAACTAAAACTCTAAATTATCAACTAAAGCTAAACTGAACTATAAATAGAACTAAAACTCTAAGTTAAGACTCTAAACTAACACTCTAAACTCTAACTAAAACTCTAAGGTAAGACGCTAACATAAAACTCTAGACTTCAAACTTGAACTAAACTAAACTATAATTCTAACAAAAACTGTAGGCTAAAACTCCAAACTAAAACTCTAAACTAAAACTCTTATCTAAAACTAAACAACAATTCAAAACTAAAACTCTTAACTAAAACTAAACTAAACTATAACTCTAACTAAACTCTTAACTCAAACTAAACTAATCTATAACTAACTAAAACTCTAAGCTAAGACTCTAAACTAAAACCTTAAACTAAAACTCTAAACAAAAACTTTTAACTAAAACTCTAAACTAAAACTCTTATCTAAAACTAAACAACACTTGTAAACTAAAATTCTTAACTAAAACTAAACTAAACTATTACTCTAACTAAAACTCTAAGCTAAGACTCTAAACTAAAACTCTGAATTAAAACTAAACTAAACTATAACTCTAACTAAAACTCTAAGCTAAGACTCCAAACAAAAACTCTGAATTAAAACTAAAATAAACTATAACTCCAACTAAAACTCTAAGCTAAGACTCTAAACTAAAATTCTAAACTCTAAACTAAAACTCTTAACTGCAACTAAACTAAAACTATAACTCTAAGTAAAACTCTAAAGTAAAACTCTAAACTAAAACTATAAACTCTAAACTAAAACTCTTAATTAAAACTAAACTAGAGATCTAAACTAAAGCTCCTAACTAAAACTAAACTAAACTATAACTCTAACAAAAACTCTAAACTAAGACTCTAAACTAAAACTCTAAATTCTCAACTAAAACTAAACTATACTATAAATAGAACTAAAACTCTAAGCTAAGACTCTAAACTAAAACTCTGAACTCAAACTAAAACTCTAAAGTCTAAACTAAAACTCTAAACAAAAACTCTTAACTAAAACTAAACTAAACTATAACTCTAACTAAAACTCTAAGCTAAGACTCTATACTAAAACTCTAAACTAAAATTTTTAACTACTATAACTCTAACTAAAACTGTAAGCTAATACCAAACTAAAACTCTAAACTAAAACTCTTATCTAAAACTGAACTAAACTAAAAGTGCAACGAAAAACTCTAAGCTATGACTCTAGGCTAAAACTCTAAACTAAAACGTTTAGCTAAAACTAAACTACAAGTCCAAAAACACTTAACTAAAACTAAAAAAAAATATAACTCTAACTAAAACTCTAAGTACTGAGAGTCTAAGTTGAAACTCTAGACTTTGAACTACAACTAAACTAAACTATAACTCTAACTAAAACTGTAAGCTAATATCAAACTAAAACTCTAAACTAAAACTCATATCTAAAACTAAACAACAACTCTAAACTAAAACTCTTAACTAAAACTAAACTAAACTACAACCCTAAACTAAAACTCTTAACTAAAACTAAACTACAACTCTAAACTAAAACTCTTAACAAAAATTAAACTAAACTATAACTCTAAAACTCTAAACTAAAACTCTAAAGTCTAAGCTAAAAATCTTAACTAAAATTAAACTAAACTATAAATCTAACTAAAACTCTAAGCTAAGACTCTTAGCTAAAACTCTAAACTCTAAACTAAAACTCTTAACTAAAACTAAACTAAACTCTAAACTAAAACTCTTTACTAAAACTAAACTACAACTCTAAACTAAAAATCTTAACTAATACTAAACTAAACTAAAAGTGCAACAAAAACTCTAAGCTAAGACTCTAGGCTAAAATTCTAAACTAAAACTCTTAGCTAAAACTAAACTACAAGTCCAAAAACACTTAAACAAAACTAAATTGTATTGCTTGGTGTTGGGGTATTCAAAAAGCCATAAAGTAAAGTTGTGGGTGAAAAGGTTGGGTACTTTAACTTGTAAAATTGGTTTAGGATTGACATTAAGAAAAGAACTTGTTCTGAAATAATGTAATAATGCCTTTTGAAAAGTATTGCTTGGTGTTGGGGTATGCAAAAAGCCGTAAGGTAAAGTTGTGTGTGAAAAGGATGAGTACTTTAACTTGTAAAATTAGTTTAAGAGGGATATTATAAAAAGAACTTGTTCTGAAAAATATAATATAGAATTTGAAAAGTATTGCTTGGTGTTGGGGTATTCAAAAGGGCCATAAAGTAAAGTTGTGGGTGAAAAGCATGAGTACTTCAACTTGTAAAATTGGTGAAGGAGGGACATAAAGAAAAGAACTTGTTCTGAAATAATATACTAACGCCTTTTCAAAAGTATTGCTAGGTGTTGGGGTATGCAAAAAGCCGTAAGGTAAAGTTGTGGGTGAAAATGATGAGTACTTCAACTAGTAAAATAGGTTTAAGATGGATATTAAGAAAGGAACTTGTTCTGAAAAGATATAATAAAGCATTTTGAAAAGTATTGCTTGGTGTTGGGGTATTCAAAATGCCATAATGTAAAGTTGTGGGTGATAAGGATGAGTACTTCGGGTTGTAAAATAGGTTTATGAGGGATATTACGTAAAGAACTTGCTCTGAAAAGATATATTCGGGAGGAGCCAAAAAGTAACGCCCCTCTCACGCCCACCATTTTCCCAAACACATCCAATCAAAATTTTGAGATATCTATTTTGTTCATCATTCTGGAAATTAGGTCTTTTAGGATGATAGCCCCCTCAGAGCCCTCACTGCAAGGGTTGTAAGTTCTGCCCTTGGGCAGAACTTATAAGATATATATAGTTCTGCCCAGAGCATATAAGGTTTATATAGAAAGTTGTTGCATTAATCATAGGCAGCGCGATCGCGCTGCCTAAGTAAAGAACGGGACACTCGAGAACGAGACAAGGAACGGGGATTAAGTAAAGAGGAGGACACTCCCAAAAAACCCTCAGGGCTTGGGTTTTAAGGTATGCCCTGGGGGCATATAAGAGCGATGTTGGCACAATGTATTATTTATTAATTTTTTCCTTTAGAGCAGGGCACTTCCTATCGAAGAAGTTGTCGTAGAAACTTCGAAAAGGGCTCATTCAATTGGAAATTGGAGTGGCTTGTGCCGTTTTTAATAGTCGAAAGTGATTGGAAGGCGACTAACACCCCTTGAACGCCCACCATTTTCGAAACACATCCAATCAAAATTTTGAGATAGCCATTTTGTTCACCGTACTTGATTTCCAGATAAAATTATGTTTTTGAGGACAGTCCCCCACAGCCTTTAGGGCAAGGCTTGTAAGTTATGCCCTATGGGCATATAAGGTTTTTTATAGAAGGCGTTGTCCTAGAAACTTCAAAAAAAGGTTAATTCGATTGAAAATTCAAAGTGCTAGTGCCCTTTTTAATAGTCAAAAGTGATTAGAGGGCAACAAACCCGCCTGTCACGCCCACCTTTTCCCCAAACACATCTAATCAAAACTTTGAAATAGCCATTTTATTCAACGTAGTTTTAAGTAGGATGACAACCTCCCCTCTAAAGTCCTCAATGAAAGGGTTGTAAATTATGCCCAAGGGGCATATAAGATATTTGTATAAGGCGTTGTCGTAGAAACTTCAAAAAGGGCTCATTCGATTAGAATTTGAAATGGCTAGTGCCCTTTTTAATAGTCAAAAGTAATTAGAAGGCAACTAACACCCCTTCCACGTCCACCATTTCCCCAAACACATCCAATAAAGATATTGAGATAGCCAATTTTTTCTAAGCAGTTCAAAGTTCAGAAAATTATACCTTTCAGCAGGACACTCCCCCAAGAGTCTTCAGGGTAAGGGTTATAATTTATACCCTGGGGCCATATAAGGTTTTATTGAAATCTTTGTCGTAGAAACTTGAAAAAGGGCTTATTCGATTGGAAATTCAAAGGGCTAGTATCCTTTTTAATAGTCGAAAGTGATTTGAGGGCAACTAACCCCCCTCTCACGGCCCCCAAACACATCCAATAAAAATTTTTAGATAGCCATTTTATTAAACGTAGTTGAAAGTTTTGGAAATTAGGGCTTTAAGGATGACAAAACCTCCCCCCCACAGCCCTCAGGGCAAGGGTTGTAAGTTATGCCCTGGGGGCATATAAGGTTGTCATTGAAAGCGTTGTCGTAGAAACTTCAAAAGGGCTCGTTCAATTGGAAATTGAGGGCCTTTTCATTGGAATTGAGTTTCATTGGAAATTGGTGCTCGTTCAATTGGAAAGGGCTAGTGCCTTTTTTAATAGTTGAAAGTGATTGGAGAGCGACTATCACCCTTCTCACGGCTACCATTTTCCCAAACACATCTAATTAAAATTTTGAGATATCCATTTTGTTCAACGTAGTTGAAAGTTCTTGAAACTAGGTCTTTTAGGATGATAACCCCCTCAGAGCCCTCAATGTAAGGGTTTTAAGTTATGCCCTGGGGGTATATAAAGTTTGTATAAATTTTTTTTGTAGAAATTTCAAAAAGGGGTCATTTGACTGAAAATTGAACTTGCCCTTTTTAATCGTCGAAAGTGAGTGGAGAGTAATTAACCCCCCTCTTACGCCCACTATTTCCCCAAAAACATTCAATCAAAGTTTAGAGATATCCATTTTGTTCAACGTAGTTGAAAGTTCTGGAAATTATGTATTTAAGTATGACAAACCCTCCAGAGCCCCAAGGGCAAAGGTTGTACGTTCTGCCCTGGGGGCATATAAGGTTTTTATAGACAGAGTTGTCGTAAAACTTCAAAAAAGGCTCATTCAATTCAAAATTGAGAGGGCTAGCGCCTTTTGTAATAGTCAAAAGTGATTGGAGGGTAACTAACCCCCCTCTCACGCCCACCACTCCTCTAAATACATCCAATCAAAAGTTTGAGATACCCATTTTGTTCAACATAGTAGAAAGTTCTGGAAATTAGGTCTTTGAGAAAACCCTCCTCCAGCACTCAGGGCAAGGGTTGTGTTATGCCCTGGGCTAGGGTCATTTTTAATAGTTGAAAGTGATTGGAGAGCAACTACCGCCCCTCTCACGCCCATAATTTCCCCAAAAACACCCAATCAAAATTTTGAGATAGCCATTCTGTTTAACGTAGTTGAAAATTCTGGAAATTCGGTCACAGAGGATGATAACCACCCTAACAGGCCTTAGGGTAAGGGTTGTAATTTATGCCTTGGGGGCATATAAGGTGTTTATAGAAAGCGTTGTCGTTTCCAAAAGGGCTCATTCGATTGGAAATCGAAAGGTATAGTGCCCTTTTTAATAGTCAAAAGTGATTGGAAGGCTTCACATATTAATAGTAAAGATCGATGTGGGTATAATATATTATTTTTTGTTGTTGTTGTTGTTTAGACCAGGGCACTTCGTATCGAAGGAGTTGTCGCGGGAACTTCGAAAAGGGCTCATTTGATTGAAAATAGAAAGGGCTGATGCCCTTTTAATAGTCGAAAGTGTTTGGAGGTCAACTAATTCCCCTTCCACTCCTACCCTCTCACGCCCACCCTCCCATTTGCTCATTATGTTTAAAAACTAAATGTTGCCTCAAGACTAAATCAAAATGCACTGTGATAATGCTAATTCCCAATAAGAAATCTCAGCAGTATCCCAAGAACGACTGAGGGTATTATGTTCTAAAACTTTGGAACATAAACGTTCCAAAAATACAAATCAATGTGCATTGTCAGTTTAATATATATATAATGATATTTAGTAATCAAAATGTTAATATTATTTGATTTATTAAAGTTATAAAAGTGAAAGCATTTATATTTTTTCAGTAAAGTGCAAATTTTGTTCTAGCCTTGGGAAAGCATAGGGGTTCTGCGCCCGACTTATGTTAATTTCTGCTCGTTTTGAGTTTGACTCGGTTACTTATTGTAATTTCTGTTCGTTTTGGTTTTCATTTATTTATCGATGCTGATTTGTGGTAGTTTCACGCTTGGTAGATTATTTGATTTTATTTTTGCTCATTTTGTTTAAAGGAGTTCTTTACATTTCTTAGAAAAACTTATTTTGTGGAAAAAGTTTTTTTAATTAATTGTTGTAAAAGGGCCAAAGTTTTACTTGGGGTAATTACGCGGGCGCACTTAGGTCACACGTTATTAAACTGTAATGTAGTATTGTAGGTGCACTATAATGATTAGAGTATATCTACAATATTTATATACAAATATCTTAGGTTTAAAATAAAAAGGCTTAATGTATATTTTTACAACATTTTTTGTAATTAATAAAATCAATGAGATAATTGTTGTTGCAATTGACTTAAAATTTCTTTTTACATTAGCTTGCATTTTTAGGTAGGGCAATAAAGCATTGAGCATGAGGGTTTAGGTAGAGGCAATAAAGCATTAACTAATCACTGTTTCATTTTAAAAATAATGTTTGAATAAACAGTGTCAACTCTAACGAAATTTCAAAAATTTACTAATCAAAAGTTTACTTTTCGTAACAACGCATCGTATCTTTTCACTTTTAGTGGAAGTTCATTATATTTTCCTTAAATTACAGAATTCACAATTTTATAAGAAAAAGTATACAACTTTATTTCCACTCCCGCTATATCTATTGCCATATCTAATGGCTAGCTCCTTTCAGTCTAGAGTACTGTCAGTTTAGAGCTCCTCGTTAGTATTTCTTCCTCTATTCATTCTAACATATTTGAATAAAGACCAAAATCGTCAGAAAAATATGAACTCTAATAAAGATGCATGTAGGTATGTGCTTCAAACTAAGTATATGAGTCGAAATATTCCTTAAAAAACAAATAATTATGTGTTTGTTATTTTTGTATTTGATAGGTATAGATCGGTGATTTAAATTCTCAGAGTTTCAAGCTGTGGTGGATTTCTAATTAATTTTTTTTTAAATCTTGAGATTTTCAGATATTCAATTCAAACGTTTAAATCTCAATATGTATGTTAAGCACAAAAATGAATATTTGAAATTTGACTCAGATTTAGCATTAAGTAAGAGAATTCTTCTGTAAAAATTTTGATTGATAAACAATTAATCGTGGAAATATGATTGGATGGCATGTATCAAAATAAGTATAAAAATCCTCAGCGGTATATATAGCAGCTTATACAATTTTATGGAAAAATATATGCAACTTCTATAAAAAAAACCTAACTACAGTATATTTTGTAACTGGTTGGTATTAAAAAGGTGAGAAGTTTTGAAGTAATATTGTAGTTGCATTCCGTTTCCGTGCTTAACTCAAGTTGTGAGTAGTGTCATATTAATTACCACGAATTACACATGGAATTACACAAGAACCCTATAAGAATATGCTCAAAAGTTTATACAATATGAACGATACATGTGAATTGCGCAAGGAAAAGCCACATTTTTTAATTGTTTGATTGACGTGTTTGGGGAGATTACGTTCCTTGGCACCTTTTCAGAGCATGTACTTATGGATACCTTTCCAAGCAAGATGGTTAAACATGCTTTTACAATCGGAAATGTCTGATTAACATTTGCAAAAAGGGGTAATGGGATTTGCGAATTGGAGTGTAGGATTTGACTTGAAATAAAAATTTTTGACAAGAAATGACTGAAAAGTGTTTTGGAGGATATGGGGTGATTGTGTACTGTATAATACACAAGTGATGTTTTGGACAGTGTTGTCGATTTAAAATAGTTTAGAAATAAAAAAATTTAACAAGAAATGGCTGAAAAGTGTTTTGAGGGAGATGGGTTGCATGGAGGGTTGAGTTGCACGAGGGTTCAGTTAAAGGGGGTACAGTTACACGGGAGTTTAGTTAAATGGGGTAGAGTTGCACGAGGGTTCAGTAGCACGAGGGTTCAGTAGCACGAGGGTTCAGTAGCACGGGGTTTCAGTTGTACGGGGTTTCGGTTATACAGGGGTTCAGTTACATGGGGGGTTCAGTTGCACGGGGGTTTAGTTAAATGGGGCTTGAGTTGCACGGGAGTTGAGTTGCACGAGGGTTCAGTTGCACGGGGGTTCAGTTACATGCGGATTCAGTTACACCGGGTTTAGTTAAATATGGTTGAGTTGCATAGTCTCGTTGGAAAAAATTAGAGTTCATACTTAAACAGTTCTATTAAGAGCTATTGCTATGGAAATGGCTCATTTTTGAATCGAAACTATGCTTTTCTGACTGAAGATACACATTTGAATCAGAAAATGTGAAAATGTACACAACTGAAACAGAGAAGTGTGTTTTGACGATATTTTCTATAATTTCGTCTGAAAAATAGGAGTTCACGCTTAAAAAGTTCTATCAAGAGCTATTTTTATGGAAATGGTTCATTTTTGAACCAAAACTACGCTTTTCTGACTGAAGATATACATTATAATCAGAGAATTGTTTATTGATAGTATTTTCTATAGTCTCGCTGGAAAAAAATTGGAGTTCATACTTAAACAGTTCTATTAAGAGCTATTGCTATGGAAATGGCTCATTTTTGAATCGAAACTACGCTTTTCTGACTGAAGATACACATTTGAATCAGAAAAAGTGAAAATGTACACAACTGAAACAGAGAAGTGTGTTTGTACCGTATTTTCTATAATTTCATCTGAAAAATAGGAGTTCACACTTAAAAAGTTCTATTAAGAGCTATTTTTATGGAAATGGTTCATTTTTGAACCAAAACTACGCTTTTCTGACTGAAGATATACATTATAATCAGAGAAATGTGCTTTGATAGTATTTTCTATAGTCTCACTGGAAAAAATTGGAGTTCATACTTAAAAAGTTCTATTAAGAGCTATTTTTATGGAAATGGTTCATTTTTGAACCAAAACTACGCTTTTCTGACTGAAGATATACATTATAATCAGAGAAATGTGTTTTGATAGTATTTTCTATAGTCTCATTGGAAAAAATTGGAGTTCATACTTAAACAGTTCTATTAAGAGCTATTGCCAACTCTAGTTATTTGCAAGAAAATTATGGAAAATACAATTCTCTGATTCAAATGTGAAACTTAAGTCCATTTTTGGATCGAAAAAATAAACTATTTCCCTAAAATCTGAGCTAATAAGGGTTTTTGACCGTAAACTATAGTTTTTTGTAAGAAAATTATGGAAAATACAATTCTCTGGTTCATAGGTGAAATTCAAGTCCATTTTTGGATCGAAAAATAAAACTATTTCTGGAAAATCTGAGCTAATAAGGGTTTTTGACTGTAAGCTCTAGTTTGTTGTAAGAAAATTATAGAAAATACAATTCTCTGGTTCAAATGTGAAACTTAAGTCCTTTTTTGGATTGAAATATAAAACTATATTAGTAAAATCTGAACTAATAATTCAATATTTTTTTCATAAAAACAAACTATTTTTTTTTAAACTTCGAAATTTTTCAACTTTATTTATTTTTTTCTTTTTGTACGTATCTTAAAATGTCAAAGTATGCTTACGGTTCTAACAATTGTGCTCTATGATTGGTCAGAGACACGATTTGGCTTTCCCACTGGTATTCTATGACCGCTTATCGTCACTACCTAGTCTACTGCATGTTTTAAATCAGTATTTTTTACGCAGTGGAACGATAAACACACAAGTCATATCTTAAAAAAAAGTGAAGATGGAACATTTTAATAGAGTGTGTTCAAATAACAAGGTTATTTTAGCATTGAATGCCTACAAGGAGAAGTATTTAAACTATGAAACAAGTACACGTGGTAGCACTATTGGAAATGTATGCATGCATTGTCATGACAGTAAGGAATTAAATTTCTTTGGGATACCGAAAAAATTCAACTCTTATGATGGTGGTTATGCCAGATTGAGATCTCCAGAGATGATTGCACTCAAAGAGAATGCTAACATAAAAATAAATGTTGATGATAAAGGACAACTCCTTGCTACTGCTGCAGGTAACACATTACCTACGGGTACATCCAATCATCAGCTTTCGGGCATTAGCATTCAACGGAAGGCCAATAAAAGAAAGGCCTACTCTGCTACGAATATCGTAAACCATATCTTGTTTACGTGCCGATACTGTTACCTGTGTAAAAATAATGTGTTAATAGACAATGAAATTGCCAGAAAAATAAAAATGGCATTGTCAAAAAATATCACTACTGTGGTAATTATTAATTTAGTAAAAATATATAAGACGCAAATATGAAGTTTTGAAATACCACCTTTTTATTAAGA
>JAQQPU010018603.1:0-13054 GCA_029168905.1 Artemia sp. Kazakhstan ARC1039
AACACATCCAATTAAAATTTTGAGATAGCTATTTTGTTCAGCGTAGTTGTTTTCCAGATAGACAAAATGTTTTAGAGGAGGACACTCCCTCACAATCCTCAGGACGAGGGTTTTAAGTTATGCCCTGGGGGCATATAAGGTTTTTATAGAAGGCATTGTCGTAGAAACTTCAAAACAGGCTCATTCGATTGGAAATTCAAAGGGCTTGTACCCTTTTTAATAGTCGAAATTGATTGGAGGGCAACTAGCTCCCCCCCCCAAGCCCATCATATCCCCAAACACATCCAATCAAAATTTTGAGATAGCCACTTTGTTCAGCGTAGTTGATTTCCAGCTAGAAAATATATTCTTTAGGAGGACACTCCCCCACATCCCTCAGGACAAGGGTTTTAAGTTATGCCCTGGGGGCATATAAGGTTTTTATAGAAAGGGTTGTCGTAGAAACTTCAAAACAGGCTCCTTCGATTGGAAATTCAAAGGGCTAGTACCCTTTTTCTTAGTCGAAAGTGATTGGAGGGCAACTAGCCCGCCCATCATTCCCCCAAACACATCCAATCAAAATTTTGAGATAGCCGTTTTGTTCAGCGTAGTTGATTTCCAAATAGAAAATACATTCTTGAGGAGGACACTCCCCAACAACCATCAGGGCAAGGGTTTTAAGTTATGCCCTGGGGGCAATCAGCATCTGGGGGCAAATCAACATCCATAAATAAATGAAACCCAAAATGAACAGAAATTACAATAAATAACCGAGTCAAACTCAAAACGAGCAGAAATTAACATAGTTGATTTCTGCGTAGTGGATTTCCAGATAGATAAAAAATGTTTTTGAGGAGGATACTCCCCCACAACCCTCATGGCAAGGGTTTTAAGTTATGCCCTGCGGGCATATAAGGTTTTTATAGAAGGCGGTGTTGAAGAAACTTCAAAACAGGCTCATTCCATTGGAAATTCAAAGGGCTAGTACCCTTTTTAATAGTAGAAAGTGATTGGAGGGCAACTAGTCCCTCCCCAGGCCCATCATTCCCCCAAGCACATCCAATCAAAATTTTGACATAGCCGTTTTGTTCAGCGTAGTTGATTTCCAGATAGGAAATACGTTCTTGAGGAGGAAACTCCCCCACAACCATCAGGGCAAGGGTTTTAAGTTATGCCCTGGGGGCATATAAGGTTTCCCAAGGCTTATATTATAATAAAAAGTATTTATTCTTCCCAAGGCATTTATATACTGAATAAATTAAAAATTAATAAATTATAAATAACTTATATATTATAAAAAATTTATTAATTTATTACAATAAATAACCGAGTCAAACTCAAAACGAGCAGAAATTAACATAAGTTGGGTGCAAAACCCCTATGCCTTCCCAAGGCCAGAAAAAAAATTTGCTCTTCCTGAAAAAATATAAATGTTTTTACTTTTATAACTTTAGTAAATCAAATAAAATTAACAATTTGATTACTAAATATCAGTATATGTATATTAAACTGACATTATATTACTTTACTGACTGAACACATCAGTAACCACATCCTTATTATGTTATTTTGTATCTTTATTTATGTAATTTTATGTTAAAGCAGGCTCTTTCGATTGGAAATTGAGCCCATCATTCCCCCAAACATATCCAATCAAAATTTTGAGATAGCCAATTTGTTCAACGTAGTTGATTTCCAGAAAGAAAATATGTTTTTGAGGAGGACACTCCTCCAAAACCCTCAGGGCAAAGGTTTTAAGCTATGCCCTGGGGGCATATAAGGTTTTTATTGAAATCTTTGTCATAGAAACTCCCGCCCATCTTTCTCCCAAACACATCCAATCAAAATTTTGAGATAGCCATTTTGTTTAGCGTAGGCTAGTGTATTTTCAGATAGAAAATATGTTTTAGAGAAGGACACTCCCCCACAACCCTCAGGGCAAGGCTTATAAGTTATGCCCTGAGGGCATATAAGGTTTTTATAGAAGGCGTTGTCGTAGAACCTTCGAAAAGGGCTCATTCAATTGGAAATTCAAAGGGCTTGTACCCTTTTTAATAGTCGAAAGTGATTGGAGGGCAACTAGTCCCTCCCTCCAAGCCCATCATTACCCCAAACACATCCAATCAAAATTTTGAGATAGCCACTTTGTTCATCGTAGTTGATTTCCAGCTAGAAAATATATTCTTGAGGAGGAAACTCCCCCACATCCCTCAGGGCAAGGGTTTTAAGTTATACCCTGGGGGCATATATGGTTTTTATTGAAGGCGTTGTCGTAGAAACTTCAAAACAGGCTCATTCGATTGGAAATTCAAAAGGCTAGTACCCTTTTTAATAGTCAAAAGTGATTGGAGGGCAACTAGCCCCCCCCCACGCCCATCATTCCCCCAAACACATCCAATCAAAATTTTGAGATAGCCATTTTGTTCAGCGCAGGTGATTTCCAGATAGAAAATATGTTTTTGAGGAGGACACTCCCTCACAACCCTCATGGCAAGGGTTTTAAGTTATGCCCTGCAGGCATATAAGGTTTTTATAGAAGCCGTTGTCGTAAAAACTTCAAAACAGGCTCATTCCATTGGAAATTCAAAGGGCTAGTACCCTTTTTAATAGTCGAAAGTGATTGGAGGGCAACTACCCCCCCCCCCCCACGCCCATCATTCCCCCATACACATCCAATCAAAATTTTGAGATAGCCATTTTGTTCAGCGTAGTTGATTTCCAGACAGAAAATATGTTTTTGAGGAGGAGACTCCCCCACAACCATCAGGGCAAGGGTTTTAAGTTGTGCCCTGGGGGCATATAAGGTTTCCCAAGGCTTATATTATAATAAAAAGTATTTATTCTTCCCAAGGCATTTATATACTGAATAAATTAAAAATTAATAAATTATAAATAACTTATATATTATAAATAAGTTATTAATTTATTACAATAAATAACCGAGTCAAACTCAAAATGAGCAGAAATTAACATAAGCTGGGCGCCAAACCCCTAGGCTTCCCAAGGCCAGAACAAAATTTGCACTTTACTGGAAAAATATAAATGTTTTTACTTTTATAACTTTAATAAATCAAATACAATTAACATTTTGATTACTAAATATCAGTATATGTATATTAAACTGACATTATATTACTTTACTGACTGAACACATCAGTAACCACATCCTTATTACGTAATTTTGTATCTTTATTTATGTAATGTTATGTTAAAACAGGCTCTTTCGATTGGAAATTGAGGCCTTCATTCCCCCAACACATCCAATCAAAATTTTGAGATAGCCATTTTGTTCAGCGTAGTTGATTTCCAGATAGAAAATATGTTTTTGAGGAGGACACTCCCCCAAAACCCTCAGGGCAAAGGTTTTTGGCTATGCCCTGGGGGCATATAAGATTTTTATAGAAAGCGTTGTCGTAGAAACTTCAAAACAGGCTCATTCGATTGGAAATTCAAAGGGCTAGTGCTCTTCTTAATAGTCCAAAGTGATTGGAGGGCAACTAGTCCCTCTCCCACGCCCATCATTCTCCCAAACACATCCAATTAAAATTTTGAGATAGCCACTTTGTTCAGCGTAGTTGATTTCCACATAGAAAATACGTTTTTGAGGAGGACACTCCCCCAACAACCCTCAGGTCAAGGGTTTTAAGTTATGTCCTGGGGTATATAAGGTTTTTATAGAAGGCGTTGTCATAGAAACTTCAAATGGGGCTCATTTGATTGGAAATTCAAAGGACTAGTGCCCTTTTTAATAATTGAAAATAATTGGAGTGCAACTAGCCCCCCCCCCCACTTCCATCATTCACCCAAACACATCCAATCAAAATTTTGAGATAGCCATTTTGTTTAGTGTTGGCTAGTTGATTTTCAGATAGAAAATATGTTTTTGAGAAGGACACTCCCCCACAACCCTCAGGGCAAGAGTTTTAAGTTATGCCCTGGGCAGTGGCGTATCCAGGATTTTGTTTCGGGGGGGGGCTGTCAGTCTACCTTTTTATAGCAGTCATGTGAGCAAGAAAATTATATATAATAGTGCAAGATTTTAGGCGGGGGGTATGGGGGGAGGGGGTATTTAGGTAAAGAAATGAAAAGTATACACTTGTCATGAGTATTTCTAGTTGTAGACTTTTTTTGTTTGAGAATGGATGACAAAATTTTGCCAACAAAGTCAGAATTAAAAAAAAGATAGAAGCAGTGAGAGCTTCTATTTTGGGCGAGTAGATGTTTTGGAACTGCCACGAAGCGGCAGAATTTAGAAAATATGAAAAAAAGAAGTGCATTATTCCTTATATTTGCCGATGGGACCCTTGTTTTAGAGAACCAAATAAATAAAAATAATATTATATCAAAGACAATTGCCCAGAATTTGGTTTCGGAGGGGTGGGGGCCTCAGTCTACCTAATATAGCAGCCATGAAAGCAAGAAATGTATTGATATTAACATTGTTTACAAAGGATGAAGCACAATTAAAGTTTAAAAAAGAGAATCAACTGCACTTAGAGAAACGAGCAACGAAAGACGACCTAACCTCTCACAGTAACAGCCGCCGGTCTTTTTTGGCTGCAAATCGATCAAAAACTTGGTCAGCATCGACCTGGATATCGTGGTTCAGGGTCATGTGAGCTAGTCCGTTCAGACGCTCCTCGCCCGTTGAGCTCCGCAGATAGGTTTTTAATCGCTTAAGACAGTTAAAGCTCCTCTCAGCAGAAGCGGTAGTCACTGGTAATGTCTGAAAAATCGTCAAAAGCGTTCTAATGCATGGGAAAAATTTTGCATCGCATGACGTAAGAGTCGAAGCAACAGTTGAGGGTTTCTCAGACATTCCGAGCCACTTCTGTTTCCAAAGGACTAACTCACATTCGAGCGCACGTCTACTCCCGTGAAATCCCTCGTAAACAGCAACAGCGTTCAAAAATTCATTAATTTTTAACGACTCGCTGTTAGCTGGCAAAAGCCTTCCGATTTTGAAAGATGCCTCCTGATGGCGCAAAAATCTTTGATCAAATTCTTCAATAAGTGAAGCAAAGTAAGGTTTGAACAATTATTCGCGATAAAAAACCTTGATGGACTCATTATCGTTAATGGAATTTCGGCGGATAGACCTTGGAACAGTCGGAGCCACATTTAACTCTTGCGGAAGCTCATAGGCTTTCTGAAAAATTGTTTCAAAATTATTTTGTTTTGACTGCAGTAAAGTATCAGAAAATAGCTTAACATGCCGACAGCACTCAACTAAGTCTAAATCTTCGGCTTACAGCGCCTTAGAGACAGAGAGCATTATGGCACTTACAAACTCTAGCATAGCCATCGTGAGCATAAAACTAAATTCGGTTGCTGCTGAAACCAACGCATTCGCTTTTGAAATAACTTCCGTATCGCACCGTATGCTACCAACTATTTCCTCAAGTACAGAAATAATCGCACAATACAAAGACATAAAAACTAAAATGCAATCGTGACGCTCCACCCATCTCGTTTCGCACAATTTCACAAGCTTCCTCACAGGACTATCGGGACAAACGACAGTGACCGCTTCTACAACCATATTCGTTCTTTTTGGTGAGGATGATAAAAATTATATAATTTGTTGTATAGTAGCAAAGGTTGACCTAACAAGTCCTACCCTACTAGTTTTACATAAAGCCAAATTTAAGCTGTGTGATGCACAGTGGGTGTAGATTACATGCAGATATTTTTTCCCAATTTCTGCCTGTGCATCAGAAGAGCAGCCTCAAATGTTGCTGGCCCCATCAAAACCAACCACCACAAATTTATCCATTTTTAAGCCAAACGCAAGGCATTGGCCGATGATTTGTTTCGCTACTGCAGAGCCGGTGAGATTTCCGTAAACAGAAAAACCGAGAAACAGCTCTTTAAGTAAAGCACGAGTTTCATATTAGTATCTGACTACAAGAACTAACTAGAACTAATTAAGCTTGTCAGCATGTATATCAATAACTGTACAACGAACCTGAAGAATCCTTTGACGCTATATGCTGATGACTGCAAGCTCCTAGAACTGGCCCAGAACAACCTAAATCTATCAACTATGCAAGAAGATCTGGACAGACTATCTAGATGGTCATCGGATTGGTGTCTACAGTTCAATGCCTTAAAATGTAAAGTTCTACATGTTGGACGAGATAATCCAAAACTGGCATATCACATAGGAGACGCCCAGCTTGAGGCAGTCAGTGAGGAGAAGGACCTGGGGGTTATTGTTGACAATGAGCTGAAGTTTCACTGACACACACGAGCTTAAGTTGCAAAAGCAAACCAAGCCCCTGGCCTCATAAAGGGAACATTTACCACCAGGAAGTCAGGAGTGATTACGAAACTGTACAAAGTCATTGTCCGTCCTCACCTGGAATTTGGCATGACCCTAGCCTCTCCGTACTATAAGATGGGTGTGAAAGTACTTGAGTGTCCAAATAAGAGCAACTAAGCTTATCTCTGCATTCACAGACAAATCTTACGAGGAACATCTCAACTTACTCAAACTCCCTACCTTAGTATACCGTAGGAAAAGAGGAGACGTAATAGCAACTCGAAAGTTACTAGAAAATGAACTATTAAGTCATGTCTTTTCCTCGTCCTTCTCAACTACCACAAGAGGACACACCAAGAAGCTGCAGGCCCCCGTTGCATCAAGCGAGATCGCCAACAGTTCTTCTCAGTCTGTTCTGTCCCACTCTGGAACAGCCTATCCGAAGCCACCGTCCAATCTAAAACTCTAGATGCCTTCAAGAAAGGAGTTTATCAAGACTGGGCCAACGCCAAATGGAGGCTGAACTGGGATGTCAAATCATAACCTTGAAACACCACCAGCGAGATTTCTACAGGAGGCTCAAAACCACCTTATCTCGCTGGACATGCGATTTAAGGTAATTTTCTTTCTTTCCTCTCACGTGACCTTTCCGTTTCAATGCTTAGCTTACACTGGAATTATAGCAGCGTTTGAAACTTTGAATGAACTATCGCCTCTTAGTCCAATTCCTTATCGCAATTCATTCATTGCAGAGAAGCTAGTGCTTATAGCTGCGGGGGTTAAATAGGGAGAAAATTTTCTTGACATCTTGTTTGATTACAGGAGGCGATTGCACATTTGATGATAAAATAATGATATAAGCTTGCTGGAGAAATGGATAGCCATTTAACAAGAAATGAAAAAAAGAACGGGTGTTGCAAATAACTTAAAAGCGTGAATATTTCGGAACTTACTATATTGGCACTTAAAAAAAAAGAAGAAAAGAAATTTCGGGAAGGGGGCCACTCCGCCCCCCCCTGGATACGCTACTGGCCCTTGGGGCATATAAGGTTTTTATAGAATGCGTTGTCGTAGAAAATTCAAAAAAGGCTAATTCAATAGGAAATTCAAAGGGTTAGTGCCCTTTTTAATAGTCGAAAGTGATTGGAGGGCAACTAGCCCCCCCCTTCACGCCCATCATTCCCCCAAACACATCCAATCAAAATTTTGAGATAGCCATTTTGTTCAGCGTAGTTGATTTCCAGATAGAAAATATGTTTTTGAGGAGGATACTCCCCCACAACCCTCAGGGCAAGGATTTTAAGTTATGCCCAGGGGGTATATAATGTTTTTATAGAAGGCGTTGTCGTAGAAACTTCAAAAAAAGCTCGTTCGATTGTAAATTCAAACGGCTAGAGCCCTTTTTAATAGTCGAAAGTGATTAGTAATATTTTTTGTTGTTGTTGTTGTATAGACCACGGCACTTCGTATCGAAGGAGTTTTCGTGGGAACTTCGAAAGGGGCTCATTCGATTGAAAATAGAAAGGGCTGATGCCCTTTTTAATAGTCGAAAGTAATTGGAGGGCAACTAATCCCCCTTCCATTCCCACCCTCCCATTTGCCGATTATGTTTAAAAACTAAATGTTGCTTTAAAATTAAATCAAAATGCACCGTGATAATGATAATTCCCAGTAAGGCATTTCAGCAGTATCCCAAGAACGACTGAGGGCAGTATGTTCAAACTTTCGAGGCTACTTCAGCTCTTAAAATTTAACCAAATCAAAATAGTGTAAGTGTATCAAAGCTATCAAAGAAAGTAAACGATTTTTTGGCGAACGGTATCAAGTTTTCCATTTCAGGTCAACTAGAGGAGGTATGAAACTTAATTAAACAGTACTATTTGTGTCCAGATTTTAAAATGGTGTATGTTGTTAAAAATTGCTGAAAATTTTTCTCCAGCATACAAATAGCAGGCCAAACTATAAAGTCTTAAAAAACGAAAAGATTTAAAGTGTTATTTTCTTTTTCCCTAAAAAGTGTCAATAAAACGAACAGAAATTAATTTAAAAAACTTTTTCCACAAAATAAGTTTTTCAAAGAAAAGTAAAGAACTCCGTAGAATAAAAAATGAGCAAAAATAAAATCAAATAATCTACCAAGCTCGAAACTACCACAAATCAGCTTTGATAAATAAATGGAACCCAAAACGAACAGAAATTAAAATAAATAACCGAGTCAAACTCAAAACGAGCAGAAATTAACATAAGTTGGGCGCAAAACCCATATGCCTTCCCAAGGCCAGAACAAAATTTGCACTTTACTGAAAAAATACAAATGAATGTGCATTGTCAGTTTAATACAGTATTAAGCTTCCTTAAGGAGAATACACATTAAAATTTAATAACAAAATTCGTCACTCAGGGTTGCATCAGGTTTTTTAGAAATGTCTTATTGCAGCATGGCCCCTCTCAATTGTAAAAGGACAATTCACGTCAATTGTAAAAGGACATGGAGTGTGACCTAGAAAATTATTGAGCCTACATCTATTATGGCTGTCATAACAATATCGGCAACGGAAAGGCAAAGCTGATTTTATATTAAAGTGCTATGGAGCAAAATCTCAGCCCAAAAATTTGACAGACGGAACCAAAAAACTCAGCCCACGGAAGATTGAGCCTACATAAAATTCACCCAGGGCAAATTCAATCCCACTAATTTCTAATCCAAAGATAATTTTACACCCTAGTAAAAGTTCACTTCCTCGGCCCTCTATAAAACTGCACAATATTATAAATTCAAAACCTTCTATAATTATTATATAAAATTAAACAAAATTAAATTACAATTAAATTGAAAATTTTAATAAAATTAAATTAATAAAAGGTAATTATTAATTAATAATCATATTAATGAATAAAATTAATACAATAAAATGAAATAATAAAAATTAAAATCAAATATCAGTACCTGAATATAATTAATCGGATTTGCTTCATCTCCACTGGCACTATTTACAATCGCAGTTCCAATTTCACGCAAGTATCTCAACATGCATTCAAACATTGTTGGTATCCCGTCACTCACCCTACTCAAAAGCTTATACATACTTTTTAAATCGCCAAATTTGTTTTCTTTCAGCATATGAACAACTCTCGAGTTCTCCATCTGCAAGAGAATTAAATACAAGTTTAAACAAAAGCTAAAACCGGGCATTTTTTGAAAAAAAAAATGGCTAGTTATATAATTTATGTCGCCAAAGTAGTTGTTAAGAATGTATAAAGGAATAAATATTTGCTATTCTGTGTCCCTTGAAGAGCATCGATGTCAAAGCTACCACCCCAGGTTCCCACCTTCGTGCAACATAACAATTATCAGAGTAAAATCAGAATACCTTGGATTTTTCTGGGTGTTGCCGCCATGCTGTCCCTGGCTCACTTTTCAAATCTGATGACTGGTGGATTATTTCAAATCCATTTTCCGTCACCCGACTGACTCCATATTTTGCGACAAAGCTCAAACCCACGCCCCATTAGAGAAAACTATTAGAAATTTTAAATGGAGGAAAATACTTTTTATTGCTTCATCTTAGCTTTCGGAATACATACAGCTTATCACATTGAAGACCTAATAAATGGTGTAATTAAAGGTTTAAATTTTTGATACAATTTTTGACGGTTTGATAAGAATTAAATCTGTTTTCAAACCACCTCCTATCATCCAAAGAAACTATATCTTGGATATTATGTCAAATTTGCCTACAACAAACTTATGCAAAAAAAGCCAAGGGGTCAGCCACTTTCCACCCCCTGGACTATATCTTGGAGGGCTACGTGTGCTGCAGGGTTCCACCACATGTGACACAGTTCTACCATGCGCGACACTGTCCCTGCAACACATAGAACAGTTTCACCTCCTTTAGCAAACGACACCCGGCGTATATAATTGCTGAAAGTCGGCAGCACCTGAAATTCAACTCACAGACTTGACGTTATAGAACTGGCAAGTTTCTGTAGCTCTAGAGAAAATCTGTATATTTGTATATATTAATTCACCAAAGGTGTAAAACTGAATAAAAATCTTTTCTCTTTATAAATGACTATAGTTTTTTTTATAGTTACAGTTGTATATCTATAGTCCTAGTAAAAGTTAACTATAGTCATAGTTTGTATAACTGAAGTCAGGATGATGATTTCGATTTTTTTGGCAGAGGGAAGGTAAAACGATTTTTCTCCAGTCTCCGCAAAACATTATACACTACTTTTTCTTTTTGGCATTCCTGTCGTCCGGCAGGCATCACTGTTAGCATAATGACAAACAGAGGAAATCTGAAAACAACGCATTTCTTGGCTAGAGGTGTAATTTGAGACATTTTGAAATACCCAGCAAAATCTAACGAGACCTCTTTTTTATGGACTGTACTTCTCAAATGCATCATATTTCCCAGTTTTAATAAAACAATTAATTAAAAGGGAGTACAAATTGTATATTAAACATCCAAAAAATTACCCCCCTTATTTAGTTGCAAATTATTTTATATTCAAAGTTTCAGGAATTAACATTTTAAAAGCTCAAAATAAATAATGTATAATTAGTAAAGCCTGTTGAGATTCAAATATAAAAAGTGAAAAAAAAATTAATTTACGAAAGAGAAACATGTGATAATTGTTTATTTTCAGCGACAGAGACCCAAGACAAATAAACCAGCAACACTCCTCCAATCCTCTTTTTTCTCTTTTTTATGATACTTATTAATGAGTTTGAAATAGTTTGAAAGCTTGAATGTGAGTTTTGAAAACTTGGTTGTGAGTTTAAAAACCTGAATGAAAGATATATATATATCTTCTATTTGGCAAATTTTTACATGGATTTCATAGAACAGTCTGCTTTGAATAGTTTCCACTTAAAACCCTTTATCTGGTTTCGTTTCGTTGATGATATCCTTTCTGTTTGGGAACATTGACAAGACTCCCTAAGAGATTTTTTGGCACATTTGAACTCTTTTGATTCGAATCTCCAGTTCACAATGGAACTCGAAGATTCGAGTAAGCTGCCATTCTTGGATGTTTTGATTATAAAAACTACACCTAGCCTTGAATTTTCTATATATAGAAAGCCAACTCATAATGATCGATATCTACATTTCTCTTCCCATCACCCTCCTTCTGTGAAAAGAGGGGTAATAATCTCATTAATCGACAGAGTTTTAAAAATTTGTTCCCGTAATCATATAAACTCTGGATTAAACTATGTCAAGGATATTCTTTTCTGCAATGGTTACCCAATCAAACTTATTGAAAATATCATAGATAGACGATTAAAAACGATAAAACAACAAAATAGGAAGCTCGTCCCCCTTGATTCAGTTACCCCGGCAATTGAGAAAAAAACTTTCATCGCTATACCATACATCCCGAAACTTGGCGATAAACTTAAATTTTTTTTTAAAACGACATAATCTCTCTGTTTCTTTCGAAACCGAACAAAAAGTTGAACACTTTTTCAACTCAGGAAAGGATAAAACTGATCCTGTACTGGGTAGTGGTGTCTACAGAATCCCGTGTTCATGTGGGAAGTTTTACATCGGTAGGGCCCATCAACAACTAGGTGGACGTTTGCTTGAGCACAAAATTTCAATAGATAAGTCCCTGAGATTAAAAAATAACAATGACAACTTTGATTCGGCATTGGCTTCACATATTTTTGTAAATCCGACCCATCTGGTTCTTTTTGACGAGGCAACCTTAATATCAACTCTATATGGCTTACCACAAACTTTTAAGGAGGTAATTGAGATAAAAAAATACAAGAACCAAAATTTAGCAATAAATAGAGATACTGGAGATATTTCATTAAGCCCAATTTACGACAGTTTAATTTTGAAGGACTCAATCAATATTCTCACCCGGTATAACTTAAAAGAACCTATTTGCATATCTAATGAAAACCGAAACTGTAGACCAGCTAAAACTATTGCAAGGCAAAAGATTCATTCTCAATCATCTTGGTAAATTCTTTTTCATTGATTCCTGCCTGGTTTTTATTTAGTGTCTGTTTTTTCTTTGTCAGGTAAACTTCGAAAGGTTAGATTTTTTTTTCTTTTTTTTTTTTTTGTTTGGCACTGATGACGACTTGGCGGAAGTCCTTGTCGAAATATTTACTTATTTCTTCTTCTTCATGGTTTTCCACTGGCTGACAAAATCCTCGTTTTTTCACCTTTTTGATTTTATTTTTCATTTTGTTATTTTCTTTCCTCTCTGAGTTTCATTTTTCCTTTTAGATATTGCAAATTCCTGTCAAATGAGCCCTTAAACAGCTCTTTCTGTTCTTCCAGCTCCCCGATAGCGGTGACAAAAAAAGGACACATCAGTGCTACATATGCAAAAAAAAGAGTTAATTTCCTTGTTGTTCAAGGTGGGGGGGGGGGGGCTGTAACTTTTCTCAACTTTCCTCTTTTTCAGTTTAATAATTTTGACTAAGAAAAGATTTGTCATTCTGATATTGTTGTTTTGGCATTATTTGCCAGTTTTTTTCATGCATTTTTTATGATTTTTTGCTTGTATTGTTTTTTGTTACTTCAAATTCGGCCCTTCGGGGCTCGTGATAGAAATCTTTTGAAATAAATATTTTATCTCCCATATAAGTTTTCGACAATGGCAATGTCAATGGCTCAATCTTCATTTCGAATCCGACACCACTGTCGAGGCTTTTCAAGCTATTTTTTGGAATTTCCATATTGTTTTTCTTACCACAAAACTTTCATCATTTGCTTCTTGGACATCCACATGTGGCAAAAAAAAAAAAAAAAAAAAAAAAAAAAAAAAAAAAAAAAA
>JAQQPU010018606.1:1628-17322 GCA_029168905.1 Artemia sp. Kazakhstan ARC1039
TTTTTTTTTTTTTTTTTTTTTTTTTTTTTTTTTTTTTTTTTTTTTAATAATGTTATTGGTAAATTTTTATGGCTCCTGGGGGTGATGATTATGAATATGATTGCAAATTTAATGAAAATGTTAAGGTTTAAGGTTTGTGGTGCTGTTTGGGGACTGTGTTATAGATAGGTTATTATTTTTTTTCGTTTTTTTCTTTTATTGTTGTTTTGTTATGTTAGTGTATTTTTGCCACCCCCTTGGACAAGTTTTTACTTCTTGGGGTGGCCACTAAATTTATGTTAAATTGATTGTTTGTTTAAAATAAATCTCTCTCTCTCTTTAAATGATTTTCGAGCCTTGTATTTCCTAGCTCTCTCATACCTGTCTTCTCTCCTATTTCTTGAAGACCGTGAGCTGTCCCTGTAGTTAGGCAGCTCAGGGCTATTGCCGCTTTTGAAACACTTTTGCTAAATTCATTGGTCTGGTCTTTTTTCGCATACATGCGTTGCATAATTCGCTGTCTTTGATCCTAGCTATTTTCGGTCTGATAAATACTGGTAGCTTCTTTGCTACAATTCTTGGTCTCGTACAAACTGAGATTGGCTTTGGGGCGTGTCTCATAGACTCAGTCTGTTTTTCCAACTGGTGCTCTTCTATCAACTGGCCTGGCTCCCGCTTCCGTTTTTCCAGCTCAACCTCAATTAATAAAGGCCTTTTATTTTCCCTTAAAAACTGCTCCCACTCTTTACTTACCACTGGTTGGACCTCCGTCATAGTGTATACACTTTCCCTTCTCTTTCTTGCTGCCATTTCACGCAATATAGCTCTCTCGAAAGTAACCCCATCACTTCCCATTTGTGCAAATCTTCTAAAATCACAACTAAAATCTATTATGTTGTTGCTTGATGTAAGTTAGTTTCACGTTGCATGATTCAGGAAATATACTCCATCAGGATTTTTTCCAATCAAAAATAGAAACCCCACTAACACCGTCTACATTATTTTTGTGAGGTTTTCCTTTGTCCTTTTGAAGTTTGTTTTTTGGGTCGTTTGCTTGAGGCCCTTTATGACATGTTTTTGTGTCATTTAAAATTGGGATTTGCTCCCTAGCACTGTTCACAACAGGTTTTCTAACTTCTTCAACTTTGTTTTCCTTATTCACTTCACCACTCACAGATATTTTAGAACTACATTCAACTGAAGGAGCTTAAGGGAGCGCCTGCTCAAAAGGAGGTTCATTCACTGTTGTCAAAGTCTGTGACTGAGGTACATGACCATCTATTTTATTGACATTTACGTTCTGACATTTGGCATTTCGCATTTTCACCCGGTTTTGTACAACCTGCACTAGTGAGCCAGCAATACTTGGATACACAATTGGAGGATATTTGTGTGAAATCTGCTCATGCATTTGTGCTGGGAGCGATGAGTCTGAGATGGATGAGTGGGAGTTTGTGAAATTGGACTTTGCTATGAAGTCCCTACGCTCAAATAACAGAGGCAGGAGTTAGTTGTGAAGGACCTGGAGACTGCAGTGGGACATAAGAGCTCACTTGCTGCATTATCTGAAAGTTTAAGTTAAATAATTTAAATTAAAAATAAAGAAAAAGAAGAAACAAATAATTTCTTAAAAAAAAAGTTAGTTTATTCGACGTTGCACTTTGATCTAGAATGATCTTCCTGGGGAATTTATCCCTAAAAGTTTTTCTGTTGGCTCTTTCAAAAGAAGGTTCACTAAAACCTTGATAAAGGGCTAGTGACAAATCAGATATCTAACAATACCTAGCACCGCAAATTTAGGAATAATAATAATAAAAAAAAATTATATACTCTAAATACTACAATCAAAAGACACAAGAGATATTAACACTATTAAGAGAAAAGTTGTGCAAAATATTTTTGCTGATATGAGCTGGATTTAGCATATTTCAGATTAAAAATAGCCATATTTATTCAACAATACAAAACTGAAGTTAAAAGCTTTCAAATAAAAAAAAAAATCTCAATTAATGCTTATTTTGAACCCCTTTTATGCCTGACTGTTTAAGATTAAGAGTTTGAGTCAATACAACAGAAACGAACAATTTATATGCTCTTAATTATGAAGCCAAAAAGCACAGATATTAAGACTATTAGTGGAAGGATAACAAAATACTTTTTGTTGAAAAATAGCTGAAAAGGCATAGAATGTTTTGTGCAAAAATTAGCCGTGTTAATTTAAAAATCGAAAAAAAAAATTTCAATTCAATATTCTTTCTAGCTATTTTGAACACAAAGTAGTAATTAATTGCCACAGGCAAGTTTAAAATTAGTTTTCTTTAAACGTGTTGCATAGTGAACGCAGTTCAAGCCTAAAAACTTTGATGACTCAACCTCTTTGCCTCGTCTCTGGAAGGGATTAAATAAAAAAAACAAGTTTTTTTTAACTAAAAGTAAGGAGCGACGTTAAAACTTAAAACGAACAAAAATTGCTCCGTATATGAAAGGGGCTGTCCCCTCCTCAACGTCTCGCTCTTTACGCTAAAGTTTTTTACTGTTTAAAAAAATAGAGTTTTTTAATACCCCTTTCATATACGGAATAATTTCTGTTCGTTTTAAGTTTTAACGTTTTTACTATTTCCAGTTAAAAAAAACTTGTTTTTTTTAATGGAATTTTTGAACATTTTTGAATAAATGCAGGTTTTGATTTTGGCTGAGCGTACATGAATAATTAACACCAAATTTGCATATTAATTTTACTTTTATTTGGTTAAATGGCTTTCTCGAACGTTGTTTAATTTTATTTACGAACGTTTTTATTAGCAATTAATATACGTAACTTACGAATTAACTTACGTAATAAATTTCTATATTCATATATTTATAATACGTATATGAGGGGGTTCGCCCCCTAGTCAATACCTCACTCTTTACGCTAAAGTTCAAATTTTGTTGCAATTCTTTAAAAATGACCCCTTAATCACGAAGGCCGTAAGTTAGAATAAATAGCTCTTATGGAAGTACTAAAAAATCTTTCGCTTAAAGAGCGAGGTATTGACTAGGAGGCGAACCCAATCATATACGTAATATTTTCTGTTCGTTTTAAGTTTTGATGTTGCTCCTTACTTTCAGTTGAAAAACTTGTTTTTTTATATTTAATTTCTGATCTTTTTTTTAAAGTAATGCTGGGAAATCCGTCACCCCCTTCATAGCAATGTTCCTTCCCGCATGAAAACTTCCTCCCTGTAAAAATGCTCCCACATAACCCCCGACCAATCCCCCCCCACTACCAGAAAAAATCCCCCTGAAAACGTATGTATACTTCCCAATAACCAATACTATATGTTAACATTGGGTAAAGTTCATAACTTTCAACCCTCCTCCCGGGGACTTTGGGGGATTAAGTCTTCCTAAAGGACATACTTATCATATTTTCGACCATGCTGAACAAAACGGCTATCTCAAATTTTGATTGGGTGACTTTGGGAAAAAAGCGTGGGGGGGCCTAGGTGCCCTCCATTTTTTTGGTCACTTAAAAAGGGCACTAGAACTTTTAATTTCCGTTCCTATGAGCCCTCCCACGATATTCTAGGACAACTGGGTCGATACGATCACCCCTGGGAAAAAAAACAAACAAACAAAAAACAAATGAACACGCATCCGTGATCTTTCTTCTGGCAAAAAATACAAAATTCCACTTTTTGCGGATAGGAGCTTGAAACCTCTACAGTAGGGTTCTCTGATACGGTGAATCTGATGGCGTGATTTTCATTAAAGTTCTATAACTTTTAAGGGGGTCTTTCCCCCTTTTTTCGAAAATCAGCCAAAATTTCTCAGGCACGTAACTTTTGATGGGTAACACTAAACTTGACAAAACTTATATATTTGAAATCAGCATTAAAATCTGATTCTTTTGATGTATCTATTGGGCAGCGCTATTGTGCTTTCTATGATTCTGTCTTCCAAAATACACTGTTCTAGCTTATTTAATCCTCTCTGGTCTTTCCTCCTTTTTTCGAAAATCAGCCAAATTTTTTAAGGCACGTAACTTTTGATGAGTAGCACTAAATTTGATAAAACTTATATATTTGAAATCAGCATTAATATCTGATTCTTTTGATGTATCTATTGGTATCAAAATCCCGTTTTTTAGAGTTTCGTTTGCAATTGAGTCGGGTCGCTCCTTACTTATAGTTCGTTACCACGAACTGTTTGATCATGTTAACAAGAGAAGAGTTGTGGTGTCAATTTCCGAGATTTAGAGGGGGGGGGGGAGGTGGTTCAATGACAATACCAAAAAAAGCAACTTTCAATGAAAATATCCCCGAGACCTAAGGAGGGGGAAAACCTGGAGTACGCTTTTCTATGCGATTTTGTGGTGCCTCAAGAAATTGATGATGCTTCTGTAGAGCAATCTTTCTTCTTATAGCGTCTGTTTTAACATATTTAAAATGTTTGCCAAGAGAATGCTGCCTTTTCTTTGAAAAACCAGTTGGTCATTTTCTATGTTGTTAAAACACTGGAAGAAAATGCTGCATTTAAGCAGCATTAGATTGGGAATAGAACTTTAATATAAAACAAAGTATATTGCTGGTGGTTTTGATACAATTGGGCAAATTTTCTAAAATGGACAGAAAATAATTTGTTACAAATTATCCATATCTTTCTCTAACTTCATTATATTTTCTGCAGATATTGCCATATATTGATAGATCTGTATGTCTAAAGGTGGTGATTTCGAAGAAGCCCTTGTAGTCCACTAAAACATAAACAACCAAAGATGTCATAAATGAATAAAGCAAATCTAAATTTTCACCAATTTCCAATCCATAAAAATATAAAAAAAAGGGAATCCAGCACTCGAGAAAACATTACAGTGTAGTAAATAAACGACCAAGAGTCCAATTTCAAATTATTTTAGAAGCTAGGTTACAGTATGCCATTGTTTCTTCAATCAAATTTTTTGAAAGTTTGCTAAATTGAAATGTAACTAAGTATTGAGCTTTCCAAGTCTGGTTGTAGCAAAAAAAGAATTTTTACGAAGATGGTAGATACATCTCCCTAGGATGGTAGATCTTTCTCTACTGTTCTATGGAAAGGTAATCCCACTCCTCAGATTTTTTACTCCCCTCTCAGATTAAAAAAAAACACCCTTTTTGGTATTTCATTGAAAAAAAAACGGAAAAAAGACAAACAGCCCCCCCCCCAGGTTTAATACATTTTGTCCCCTCAACCCAACATTTGAATTGGTTGAACTGGTGCCATTGGCTGTTATACAAGGATAGTTGTTCAGACAAGGATGGTTGTTCTACGAATGACCCTCTTTGCCCTAGTGTCAACCACATTTTCTAAAGCCACTAATAGGCTATGGGTCATCATTATCGTCAAACAATAATCAAAATTCTTGTTACCAGCCTACTTTCTGTTAGTGCTGAAGTGGTTAGCTTTTCAGGGATTTCTTGAATAGGATCTCGTATGCAATCAGGTTTTGAGAATGTCCAGGATACGCGAAGCCAGTTAAATAAAGTTTTTATTTAGACACTCTGAAGTTAAAAAATTATCTAAGAACGCTTGTAGTCTACAAAAACCTAACCGATATAATACTAATATTGTCATAATTCAATGAAAAATGAGACTTCCTACAATTTCCACTGAATGAATACATAAAAAAAAGAATACAACGTTAAAAAAAATCCGCAGGATAATAAACGAATCCATTTTAAAACTAATTTAGAAGCTAGATTGTAATATACTACAGTTTGTTGTTTACTTCTTTGCAAATTATTTTAGAATGCTTGTAGTCTACAAAAATCTAACCGGTATAATACTAATATTGTCATAATTGAATGAAAAATGAGACTTCCTACAATTTCCACTCAACGAATACATAAAAAAAAAGAATGCAACGTTAAAAAAATTCGCAGCATAATAAACGGATCAATTTTTAAATTAATTTAGAAGCTAGATTATAATATGCTACAGTTTGTTGTTTAAAAAAAAAAATGTAAGACAATTAAAAAGGTTAAAAAAACAAAGGAGGGGTAAGCCAAAACAGATGTTTGCCGAATTAAAATGTAACTAAGCATCGAGGTTTCCGAGATTTTTTAGTCACAAAAAAAGCCAAAAAGGATAAGAATACTTATGGACAGTGACGTACTTCAACAATTATCTCCTATATTGTTAGTCAAATTGTAAAACTAAATTACATTTAACAGATTCACGAATAAGATCTTACTGGGTAGAGGGAGGGTGACTGATGACCAATTGTCAAGGGAGTAGGCTGCAAGACATGAGGAAGTTGATTCGTAATGTGAGGTGGCAGAGCACCAGATGTAGACTATGCATATATTGAGCGTGTCTGAGACTGCACCATCGGCTGGATACTATTACTTGATGGTGTTTAATTTTGTGTTTGGTGTTTAATTTTGAGCATTTCTGCCATCTAGAAATATCAATTATAATGGAAACTCATTTTCAAATGAATGTCTGTACATAATTATTTATTTATTAAAAATCCGTTATAACCAAAAATATCTGTCAAACCCTTTATTTACAGAAGACAAAAACAAAAGCAAGAATAATAAAATAAATAACAGCACAACTAAAAACCCTACTAGAGACAATGGTAAGATGAAAAACATTTTTGAAGAAAAAAAACGAGGATAGGAGGATTAATGTCAAAATCCTTTTTTTGAAAACAGGTTTGAAAAGGGCAACTCGCTATTTTTGAAAGGGCAACTTTTTAGCTGCCCTTTCACCGTTGTTAGGAGAGGGCCTTTTTTAATTTAGTGTTTGCTTTTGAGGTTTGCTTTGTTTCAATTTGACCTTAGGACTTTCATTGGTATATTTTTTTTTACTGCTTATTTACTTTTGTGCACTGAAGACGGTCGAGCAAAGGTCTCGACGGAAATATCGGCCAAAAAAAAGGCTGAAAATAGTTGTATGATTTTTCTGATGAAATTTAAGCAATAGCCTAACATTAGGAAAATGAAAAAATAACCTGTTCCAACACCATGTTAACCAAGAGAAGGGATTTTACCCTCTTCCTCAGACGAAGGGTAGCAATTTTATTTTTCAGGCTGTAGCTCAAACTCATCATTCCGAAATTAGGCAGGTCCTATATACTAGCAGCGAATACTTATAGTTCTCTCGAAGGATTTCAATTCTTCATTTACGAGGGAGGGGGACAGACAATGCTAGCAGCATTTAGACGACTAATTGTTACTAAAACAAAAAATAATACCACAGAACTGTTTGACCTACAACTCAACATAATAAACAATTTATTGGAGGAACTATGGGTAAACTTTTGAGATATTTGATGGATATAAGTTTTGTTTTTTTTTTTTTTTTTTTTAGAAATCCATAAAAAAATGAAAGCATTCTAATGTAATTTTGTTCTTTTTTGCAAAGAAGTATGACTAAAATCAATCATGTAATTGGACACAAATATACAAACAAACAATTAATAATGTGACTAAGGGAATATCTGTTAACAACTTGAATTTAACTAAAGTTCTAGTTTTAGGCAGCAGAAGGCCAGAATGGGTAGCCACAAGAATGGTAGGTGGCGAACATCAACACAAAATGTAAGTCTTAGAGATAATCAACTAATTTAACAATTAATTTTGTGACTAAGGGAATATATTTATTGATAATTTGGCCTTAGTGTAACTATAGTTCTAGTTAAATGCCACATCACGCCACACCGGTTGATCATAAGACGTGGTAGGTGGTAAAGTGAATAGATTTGTAGACATCTTGGCTTCAATTTAATTATGGTTTTATTTAAATGCCACATCAGGCCACACCGATTGGCAATAGGAGGTGGTAGGTGATAAAAATCAACACCACCAAATTTGATATACATAATTAATTTTGTGGCAAAGAGAATAGATTTGCTGACAACTTGAATTGAATTTTATTATGATTCCTAGTTTAATGTAGCATAAAGTCACAATGGGTGGCCACAGGAGGTGGTAGGTGGTAAACATCAACACATCCACATGCAAGTGTTAGAGATAATTAATGAATTTAAGAAGTAACTTTGTGATTATAAGAATAGACTTGTTGGCAACTTGGCGTCAATGTAACTAAGGTTCTAGTTAAACGCCACATCAGGCCACACTGGTTGGCCATAGGAGGAGGTAAAAATTCACACCACCAAATCTACGTCTTGAAGATAATTAATTACATAATGGAATTCATGGTAAAAGGAATAGATTTGCAGACAACTTGACTTCAATTTTACTTTGGTTCTATTTAATGTAGCATGAGGCCACAATTGGTGGCCATAGAATGTGACAGTTGGAAGGCATCAAAACATCTAAATGGTAGTCTTGGATGTAAACATTAACATTAAGACCCCAGTCTCTGCTTTCATTTAGAGATACATAAACGTCTTGGAACCAAACTTCCTTTCCATTTATATTTATTAATTAAAAAAAAAACTTTCCGAAAAATAAGTTTTTCAAAGAAAAGTAAAGGCCATTTTAATCTTAAGCTCAGCAGATACAAATGCCTGTTAAAATTCAAACTCAACGACCAGAAATTATTATTAACGAATAAATGAAACCCAAAACGAACAGAAATTATATAGCAAAAAAACAACAAGTAATACTATAAATGAATAAGCAGATCTTAAAGCGAGTAATGCTTAGATTAAATATGAAAACCAAGCCTGAAACGAAAAAAATAATTTTGCTATTGAAGTATAAATGAAACTCAAAATGAACAGAAATTAAATAAACAATCAATACAAACAAACATACAATAGATATTAATGTAAATGAAAAAATAAATCTTAAAACGATTGAAACTTAAAATAAATATGCAAATCAAGCTTGAAACGAACAAAGATCACTACAAACAAGAGTTTGGTTATCGCCTCCTTCTCTCACTGTAAAAGTCAAAAACCTACTTCGTCATTGGCGCTTTACTGAATACCAATTTTATTGCAAACATTTTCTTTTATACTTAATATTGAAAATAATTATTAAATTATAGTAAAATTTTGAACTGATGAGCTCTCAGCAATTAATATCATTATTCATCAAATATTCAGTTTAATTTATTAGTTCTTTCTAATGCAAGCTTTGAGATCATCTCTCATCATTGTAGTCAACCATTGAAGCAGGATTCTAGAATGTTGTCTATAGAACTGATACCTTAGATCTCAGTTTGACCTTGAGTTCGGCTGTCAATACGAGATGTTCCAAATTGTCGATGATGATGCCTAACGAAATCTGCTTCTGGAACGACTTCCCTCATTCTGGTATAACACTTTTGCATGGTCACTGAAATTGTTCCTTTTATCCTCCGATATTCTTTCGAAAGGTTTCTTCATAGCTTCAAGCATCTCGATTGCGTCGATGATGTTTATCTCCTCTTCTTCAAGTTTTTCTGCTGCTATCCTAATCTTGTATGTGATTTTTTTTTCATAAAGTTGAGGTAAGCGATAAATTTGAAGTTCGGAATCCTTTCCAGAAGGCCACTAGCTTGTGCCTTCGACTTCACATCGGTGTTCTTTATCTGTTTTATTTCGTAAATGGCTGAAACTATTGCTTCAAACTAAGTAACTACTGCTTCTATGGTTTCAGCCCTTGCAGTTTACTGAGTCCGTGATAAGTTTTGGAGCTTAAGGCTATTTTCAATCGAAGAGTTTTCCTTTAAGGGTGGCAAAATGCTTTATAGATGAAGAGAAGAACACGTACATTTCATCAAGGATGTTGAAAAGCTCAACTATCCAAAGAGATGAATTGCCACTATGTTCGGTAACAATGTTTAGTCTGTGGGCCTGTCAGGGAATATAGGGCACACGGCGATCAAGAAGTTCCGACATTTCCTGCTGGGCTCCATTAAATTGACCAGACATCGCACTCGCATGTTCATAAGACTGGAAAGCTAGTTTAAACAGAGGAATTTCTTGTCTTGACAATGTTCTTATTATACTTTCTGCCATACCCTGCCCGGTTCTGTCACTAGCCTCGCTAACATCTAATAGTCTCTTTCAAGGTGTCCCTTCCAAGCTGGTATTGCGGATTACACCCGCAAGGTTATCAGAATGTGAAGCATCGGGTATCGTATCACAGGATTACATTCTGAATACAAAACTTCATCGAGGATTTTGTAGGTAAATAAGTAAATTTCTATGGTCTATATCGGGTATCAAGAGCTACCACATATCTCGCGAGAAGTTAAACAATTTGAACGAAGTTGCCGTTTTGTTTTTGTTATCCTAAAACCAATGCCCGTCTCGCTAGGGTTCCTGCAGTGTCAAACAAATAAAAAAAAAATCACAATTTTTCTGTCCACTATTGTTGTCTTTGCTCATTTACTTGATAAAGTCAAATAAATAGCTCTATAAAAGTTTTACTTGAATATATGTTTCTATTTATTTGGTTATTGGAAATGCTCTGCTACCAGTGTTACCAGATGTTTGGTTTAAAGTTACGCCGCAATAAGAGTGAAAATAAAAGCTTAAAGCTCCATTTTTCTAGTCAAAATGCACCGAATGACGACCGCAATAAGAGTGAAAATTAGAGTGAAAATCTTATTGCGCCGCAATAAGAGTGAAAATAAAAGCTGAAAGCTCCATTTTTCTAGTGAAAATGCACCGAATGACAACTTTTGCTTGCTGCTAAACCTTAGTTCGAGTCCATTTATCAAGTAAGAAATCCCCATGACGGCTGTTATTGACGAAGTGACAAAATAGAACAAAACTGCTTTTTGGGACTCGGATGAGAAATGACTTGCCGGTTTTCCTTTCTTCGTCTTTTATTTGCCGCAGACCGGCTCCAACTCAAAACTTTTTGAATTGGTCGCTCCTGGGACCACTAGAGAAAAGGAAACAGGAAGAAGAAGGCAGCATCTTTCTCGATATTGTATTCTAAGAACTGGTAATCCTCATACCATCCCGGATGAAAACGCCACTGTTTTATTTTTTAAATTGAAGGATCAACAAGGAAGACACTCATCTTTGGTTGATCAAGACCTCATGATATAAGGTGCTTCCTTTGGTTTTCGCTATATTCCTGGACCCTTGTGAACTATACTTTCAAAATCGTCACTGCAATTTTCGACAACAACTCCACTAATTGTTGAAATATTAAGAAGCTCTTCAGTGAAATCGACCGTTAACTCTTTACATAGCGCAAACACAGAAGATGATGTAGATTGTATTTCCACCAAGATATCTCCTGCATTCAACGTAAAATTTCCCAGACAGTCTTAACGATGTCATTGGAACCGACAACTAATGATTTAATGTATTTGAGCTTGGAAAAACATGATTTGCTTAAAATCCCTCCAACATTTTCTAAAAGTTTTACCTTAATACCTTTTGCCTTTTTGGAGACTCAGGATAATACACGCCCTCTTTTCCCAATAGCCAGCATTAAATATGAACAATGGGTAACTTACATAACTTGCAACACTTGCCCCGGGGGTTGGAGAGGTGGGGTCATCATACCCAGAAACATAGTTGTTTGACTTTTCAACTATTTTGATCTAAATGGCTAGAGTGTTTTGGTTGCGTTTGGCATCTTCTCAACCTTTCTTAAAGTTTCACCTTAATACCCTATGCCTTTTGAGACCCAAGATCAAACATAACTTCTTTTCCCAATACAAAACCTTATATTTTAACAACGGGCAACTTGCATAGCTCACAGCCCTTGCTCCCAGGGCTACAGGGGTGTTGTTACTCCCCAGGCATTGATATTCGACCTTTGATATTATTTTGAACAAAATGGCTACAATCTTATCCATCTTATACCCCCCCTAAATTTGAAAAGGACCTGAGATGGTCGAACAAGGAGGGTTCAGCTTTGTTAATATGGACTGACCCTGATATATTTTGAGCTTTACGTTTCTGCCTTAGATTTTATCCCTTTTTTCTTATAGTTTGGTCTTTCTTTCTACTTTTTTCTAATTTTGCTCAAGTTTTTTTTCCCGCACTAAAGATGGCAGAGCGGAAGCCTCTTCCAAATGTTGGCTTTTTCTTCGAACATTTGTTCCCTGGATGAAAAAGTTTCCCTGATTTCGAGCTGTATCAGGCTGTAATGGGGAGGTTAGAATAATTCTGCCTAGACAATATGAGTCGTACCAATGAATACAGTGGTTACATACTGACGAATTACTGGACGAATTTCCAGCGGCATGATAAATACATTTATTTAATTTAAATATTTTATAACAACTATTTGACATATTTTTTGTTTCAAATTATTCATTTCAAATAAATTGGCCTTTTTAATTCTTATATATTTATACCCATTAACTGATTCTATAGCATTTTGTCATACGACCCTCAGCAACCCCAATAAATTAATAAATAAAAAGATCATTCAACCTGAAAATTAGCGTTCTAAGGTTCTTTTTGAAGTCTTGGCGGGCAAGGTCAAGAAGGACGTCATCTTTTTTTAACATGGCAATCCCAAGAAACTTTCGTGTCACATTTGGCATGATACGATGAGCATACGGACTCCTTATTTCTTCTATGGCGTCAATCTAAAAACAGGCAAAAGGAAACAAATACAGGAGTAATAATAGCAACATAAATGGAAATGATTCAAAGTGAATAAATAAAACATGAATAAAGAAAACATAAGAAAAAGATTTAAAAAAAAACAACCAATAAGGACAAAATATCCTAATAAAGAAAGACAGACAGCCCCACTAACACTATAACCCCCCGCCTCAGCAGGAATGAGAAAAATTACATACAATTAACAATTTTCGGCTATCTAATGAAAAATTTTTGATTTTTTTTTTGTACAAAAAATCAAGGGCAGGAACTGTCCTTGTTGATTGGTGGCATTATTGTTTGTAAGCGTAGATACAACATCAAGTCTAAAAATTATAAAACTTTGTCAATTTTCAAGGATCATTTTTAAGCAGCAATTTTCAGATTGGCAAATCTTTGATTGCCGACCTAGGCGATCAAAGATTACCTAGGTTATAACACTTGAACTAGTAAATTGGTGGGCATTGATGGCCCAAGTACAATTAGCCCTTAATGGGCAAAACAGGGGAGAAATAGATACAGTTTGCGCTGATTTTTATTTCTACATGAGTATTTAATCAAGAAAATGTATTTTATTGACAACTGATCTTTTATTAAGATTAAGACTAGAATAGTTGTTTTTTAATTTTATTCCATTATTTTATCTATATAATCCAAGGGTAAAATTCTACTTTAGCTACTTTTGGCCATCTTGGAAAGGGGTTAGGTTAGGAAAATGAAACTTTCAGGGATGGGTCTACAGGCTAAAGTGTGTCCTGGGAAGGTATTTCAAAGGGTAAATATTTACCAAATCATATTATTGAGTTGACATTACCTAGTAATGACAACAGGTGTGCCTGTAATTCTAACATGGTAACTTCCCTACCCCCCCCCCCTCCCCCCGCCGAGGCTAAATGACAGGATTATACTGGTTTAAATGTATAACCATTCCACCTCATAAGGAGACATGTTAAGAAAACAAGGTACTTATTAAGAATCTGATAAACATGCAAGAAGTGAAGTTTTGTTTAATGAAATTATAGTATAGTATGTATTAAATACATAACCTAATTTAGGTACCCTTTTTTGCTCCTTCAACACCAAAAAACTAATGTTTAAATCTTTGTCATGGAGTGAAAAATACCTCACTAGCCAACAAAAACCTGTTTTTCATATAACATCTTTGAGATTTTGATGCAGTCTTTCCTGTGTGTTTACTGGATTCTTAATAAGTACCAAAAACAGTTCTTACTTCATAGTATGCAAAATAATCCTAGTTAACATATTTCAAGCAGGAAAACCTTTATTTTCACTTCTTTCCTTGTTTTTCCAGTTTTGCAAAAAAAAATTTGGAAAAAGCCATGCTTTTGATGATGATTAACAAATTAAAGACTCCTCTTGACTGCTGGGTCACTTTGGTCTTCTTTTAATAAATCTTAATTACCTTTATTCACACTTTGGAGCAAATTAAAGGTCCATGCTGGATCTGTTCTGTTCTGCATCAATGATGTTAATTTGGAATGTCACTGTGAAATCGGCCCAGTGATGTTGCATTAGTTTGCAGTTGAGAGGGATGGACTGTCCCACTTATATTTCCATTGCTTGTTGTTCCATTCTTTGTCAAGTCTTGGCTTGAAGGAGGCACTAGTTGACACAGTCATGGTTTTGTCTTGGAGGTTGTTCCAGTTGTTGGAAATATGCTTGGTAAAAAGTTTTGGTGTATTCTGGTCTTCACTCTTTGCTTTGCTAGCTTCTGTGAGTGTCCTCTTGTGTTGTGTTGACCTGTATGTTTTCTGAGGAGGGTGTTTTTTGGTTAACTATTATATTTGTTGGTCAGCATCATATCACATCTACAATGTCTGAAGACCAGTGGTGGTAGTTTTAGGTGCTCCAGTCTCTTATCATACAGCATGTTTTGCCAACCCCTGATGCATTTGGTGGCATGTCTTTGAACTCCTTCAGTTATTCTGGTGTCATGCTTGTAGGAGGGGGAGGTCAGGCATGTTCCAAAGTCCAAGAATGGCCTAACAATAGCCTTGTAAAGTCTCAGGAAGACAGTATGGGAGTGGCTGGTGATAGTGCATTTCAGCAGGCCTAAAGTCAAATAAACTTTTGACACAACTTGCTGCCAATGCCCATGGAACTTCAGTTGCTCATCAACAACTACTCCCATGTCTTGTTCTTCATGACTGGTTTGTAGCTGAATATTAGACTGCAACTTCTGGCCATGCATGGTATACTGGTGGTGAGGATTGTTATTACCAAAATGGAGGATACTGCAGTTATTAATGTTAAACTTGACCAGCCATTCACTGGTCCACTTCTGGATTCTTTGGAGGTCTAATTCCAGGGTTTGTTGAACAACTGGTTCAAAAAGCTTGGAGTCATCAGTGTAAAGCATGATATTATTTGTGGCTTCCTTTGTCATCATTTACGTAAATGAGAAAGATAGTGGGGCCTAGGATGGTACCCTGAGAAACTCCACTGACAACATCACATGGTTTGGAGAATACTTTATTGGTAAAAAGTCAGACCTGCTGCTCTCAGTCTGTCAAGAAATTCATCACCCATTCTACTACATCATTATGAATGCCAACTGCCAATAATTTGGCCCTAAGGCATCTGTGGGTCACCGTGTTGAACACTTTGGCAAGGTCAAGCAAAATAAGGTCAACAGGTAATCCTCTCCCCAGAAGGTCAGTGATGATATTGTAGGTTTCAAGTAAGTTGGTCTCAACTGACTTTCTGGGGAGGAAGCCATGCTGGTCTGGTGACATTATACTAGTGGATATATAAATGAGGATATATAAATGTATATATAAATGAGTGAACCTATAAAGTGAGTATTTAAACTGAGTTAAAGCTTAGAATAAGTTGAAACAACCTGTGCTGACCAAAATAATTTTATTTTTTCTAGGTTTTATTATTCAAATAAACTTAATCTGTGTGTATTTTATGTAATGGCTAAATAAATGGGGCTCAGAAAATTGAATTTAAAGTTGGCTCCTCATCAAATCAGGATCTGAAATTACAAACTATTGACCTCCCCCCTCTATGCATAGCCTGTTCAAAGTTACAAGTTTAAATGCTATCATCCAATTCAGTTTTTTGTGAAACAAAAAACTTTGAAAAAAAAAATTTGTTCCCTCTTGGCAATGTGCATAAACTGTTAAAAATTTGTTTCATATCAATTATGATTTTAGGTCATGCTTGTCAATTGGCTGTTGAGTGAAT
>JAQQPU010018607.1:0-17321 GCA_029168905.1 Artemia sp. Kazakhstan ARC1039
CTTGTTGAGTCATTCTGTTCTGTAAAAACAAATGAAAAACTTGCAAAATTTATCCTTAATGATGTTATGCCTAAGAAGGGTGATTTTGAGCATGAGAACGAAGGTAGATCAAGTGATAATTGACACAGCCACAAGAAGAAGCTTTGTGCAGTCTTTATACCCTTTAGAAATACAGAGGTAAGTAATGATTGGCAGCAAGCTACTCGTCGCTATGATGATCATTTGAATAAGAGAAGAGAAACGCCTAAAATAGACTCTAATAGTGTTACAAATAGAAGTATCTTGGTGCCTATTCATCATATATATCCTGTGTATGATGTAAAATTGAATGGTAAAAGACAATTGGTTTTCATCTGATTTCAATTACGAGGTGCAAGTTCAGATTGGTACCAATTTATTCCTTGCCATAATGAAAAACAGTGTAATAATCATATTAAAAAGCTGTTCGGTGAGCTGGAAAACAAAAACTACTTTGACTTCAGGTGAATTCAGAAAAAGGCACAGGTGCCTATTATTGAGCGTAGTAGAGCTAGATGTGAGTAGAGCTAGAACAAGCCTGTATCACCACAAGAAGATAGAGCCTCGTTACCGAATCTACCCAATTTTACCTATGCAGCAAGGGTGTTTACACCAGCTGATATGCATATAAAGGCATCTCATAATCCTAAATTTCTCGAATCCATTAGCCCTATAGAGCAGCTTTTTGAAGAATTTTTCGGAGAAGTTTTTGCCCCTAGAGAATATGAGCAGCCTGCCCAAGAAGATTTTTGTTCTGGCGTTATTTATACCAGCAATGGACACATTATTACCACTTATCATGGATTTTATGAAGGTGATGAAATAAAAGTAACCTTAAATAATAATCGATCTTATAAAGCAAAATTAGTTGGTTCCGATCCTGGTACGGACTTAGTACTTTTAAAAATTGAAGAATCTAATCTCCCTACTTTAGTGCTAGGTACTTTTGATAAGTTAGAAGTAGGAGAGTGGGTCTTAACGGCTGGTCATCCCAGTACCAACGTGTACCAACGGCATAGTAAGGACTATATTACCATATGGGATATTAATGAATGGTAATGAAAAATTTGACTAACCTCTTATTTAGGCCTTTGCATACACGTATTTTGGTAGTAGTGGCGGTGCAATGTTCAATTTAAATGGCAAGTTAGTAGGCATTAATGCATTTACAACTACAATATGTGACCACGATTTCACTTTGGCAAAATGTGAGCATTCTCATATAGGAGGTAGTTTTTCTATATCTTCTTCTTGTGTAAAAAAAGTAGAGGATGATTTGATGAAGTATGGTGAAGTGCAACGGGTATTACAAGGTTTATTCCGTCAGGATGTCAGTGATTAATCGGCCAAAAACGTGGGCCTAAAATTAATTAATGGCGTCTATATTGATAGCGTTCAAAGCAATAGTCTTTGTGAAAAATTATTGCAAAAAGGAGATATCATTACCCAAATCAATTAAAGTGGGTGAAATCAAAGTTTTACAAAAATTTTACGTAATGGATTTTGAGTTAGGGCAAAAGAAATTTTTAAGTCGTATGATTTTAATTGGCGTCTCTCAGGAAATTCTTTTAATTTAAGTTTGGCTTATTTCTGAAAGAGAGAATATTAGTTCCTTTTTATTTTTACTGATTGTTCTTTGAATCCTTTTTAACTTTTGAGAATTTGATGTTTCTCTCTTACTTTTTCGTTCAGCTGTTAAATTGGATCTTTGGATTGATTATGTATCCAATTTCAGGCCTTTAGTAAGATGCTAATCTTGTTGTATGTTCTAATTTTGTATACACCCCTTCTCAATTTTGAAAGCATTTAGATAACTTATTTTCCCCTCGCTCTATAGCTTATTGGGGAATTACACATCCAGGTTGTGACATTCCCCCTTTTTACTTGAATCTCTAAGAAATTAAAGTTTTGACAAAATTGTTCCGACCGTTGAGTGAAAAAATACCTTTTTTGCTTTTTTGGAATGTCTCAATCCTTTAAAACTATTAGGCGCATATCTTAATAATAAGGTTTCCTGCTACATTAGTGCCTGTTTTCAGTCAAGTTTGGTCGCCGTACCTACCTGTCCCAATCTTATAGTCCTATTCTTGAAATCCAATAGCCTGGAAGTTTTTTGACTGCACATGATGTGTTATGTTCTAATCAGTGGTAAGGGGGACATCTTCCCTCTCAATTTTTCTCTCCCCTCCCAAACATCTGAAAAATGGTAATTTTCAGGGGGGGGGAGGTATTTTTCCTCGAACTATGCCTTATTTAAGAAATTTATGGCAAATGTCTTTACTGATGGTTCTTATAAGAATGTTTTTTGCTTTAAATATGGAATCAATCTTGTTTCTCCCTATTACGCCTTAGATTTTCAATATAGAAGAGTTAAGATGTACAAAAAAATTTAAACCGACTTTTTTAATGGTGAGAGGTGTACCCCTACAGGACCCCCCCTCCAATGTAAATAACCTATGCCCTAGTGAAGGATTCGGAGAGGGAACCTATGATCCTCTATGTCCCCCACACGGTGCAATGTTTTGGTCTTGTAAAGGCATAGGGTTTTACAGCCCTACTCAAAATAATTTTACAGACGTGTTCAAAGGAGGATCTTTTTCTGGTGAGGTGGACGGATTGGGTTACGTGGGAGGATCTTTCCATGGAAGAATTTCCATGGACGAAATCGAGGTATTGACGAGGGGGCGAACTCCCTGTGCTACCTATGAGGAAATTTGCCTCCTCGTCAATACCTCGCTCTTTACGCTAAAGTTCTAATTTTGTTTAATAATGGACGATATAAGCAATAATTCGTTTTGTGTCATTTTCCAGCCAATCTTAGCATTTAATTTTACCTTAAGAAGCTTCGAAACTAGATTTTAATGTGATAATAAAGCAAAGATATTGAATCTCTTCGGCTTGTGGTTGTTATTTAAAAAAGTAAGTTTTAAGTAAGAAATAACATTAATACTTAAAACGAACATAAATTATTACATACATCTTTGAAAGATCGTTTCTTTCATTCATTTCAGTGATTTGAGAATTGCTGAACTTGTGACTTTCATTTTCATAAAAATAGTTTCGAAATCTTTAGCCGTTTTGTTACTATACCTTATAAAATTAGTTCCGCAAATATCGCTAATTTAAGTTATCGTGATAAATTCTCGTGGGGGAAGGGAATTTTGCATGGAAGGGGAGCTGGATTTTCGTAAATTATTTAAAAAACGATCATTAATTAAATAAAAAACAAGTTTTTTCAACTGAAAGTGAGATGCAACATTAAAACTTAAAAGGAACAGAAAATATTAAGTATATGAGATAGGCTGCCTCTCCTCAATAGCTGGCTCTTACACTAAAGTTCCTTTTTTAACTTTTAAAAGAGTTTATTATTCTAATTAAACAGCTTTTGAGATTCAGGAGTCTTTCTTATGCAACTGGAACAAAAATCAAACTTAGGTTATTATAAGGTTATTATTAGTTAAAAAAAACGTAAAGTTAACATGCACAATTCCTTTTGATTATTCATGTACGGTGAGCCAAATTTAAAGCCTCTATTATATCAGAAACGCTCAGAAAAGCAGTGTGCATCGTATGGATTTCGGGACATTATTTTCCTTCCCGTGGTATTTGGGGACAATATGTTCCTTTCCATACTATTTAATTGGCTTATATTCCCTGGGACCTTTCCAGAGCATGTGCTTATGGAATTTGCGTACAGCACGAGGAATCTCCAAGCTATTTACGTACAGCACTAGAAATTACCTTGCTATTCTACGACTGCCATAGGAAAACATTTTTACGACAGCTCTACAACTTTTCAAAGAGAGTGAGTATCCTCTCACAGCTATGATCCCTTGGCACTTTTCCAAGCAAGCATCATGTCTAGAATTGATGCCAATATGCTGTTGAATAATTTACCAAAAAAAATAACTCTATTTGTAAAAATTAAAAAAAGGATTTAGCTTTTGCGAATTGGACTCTATGAACGATATTAATTAATGTTCGAATAATAGGAGCGTGAATGATTCTAATTAGAGATTGGATCGTAAGAATGTGGAGAAAAAAGGGCATAGCATTTGCGAATTGGACTATACAAACGATATTAATTAAATAAAAGGGAAAAAACAGAGCTAAATAACATTTGCAAATTGGATCATATGAATATGGAGAAAAAGGGTTAAATGTTAAACTGATTAGCAGTTAAGGTAACCCCGAAGGGCTTGTTAACTCAGGTAACTTGTTGTAAATTTGAAACAACATCAATCTATGAAAATGGCTAAGGATGATAGAATGACTCTGTGAGTTGACCTAGCATTACCTCTCCTGCGCGTCTGTATAATACAGAAGTGGTGTTTGACAACTGTTGTCAATTCAAAATAGGGTCTAACGTTATAGTATGCTAAAAAGTTAATATTAAAATCGCATTCAAAATATTTTCTTGGAAGGAAATTTAAGTTTTCTATTAATTTTGGATATCTATGGATATTCTTTGAGTTATATAATTAAGGAAGTTGCTAGTTAAAGAATAGTAGGCTAAACTCAGAACTGATATACAGCCAAATCGTATTCAAAATATTTTCTCGGAAAGAAATTTAAGTCTTGTATTAATTTTGGATATCTATGTATATTCATGGAGTTATATCATTAAGAAAGTTGCTAATTAAAGAATAGTAGGCTAAACTCAGAATTGATATACAGCCAAAAATTTTTTTTTGACTTGATAGGAATTCTGAAACCAGTTGGTAGTTGAAATTTCTTAATGACTGAAGATTTTTGTTTTTCTTCCAAAAGGGTTAATATTTTCAGGGTCTTAGCTTTTGACAGATAACATTAAACCTAAGGAAATTTATGTATCTGAATCAGTGTACAAAACCAATAATTTTTATGTATCTAGTATTATTAAATTTCCGTTTTTAGAGGTATGGTTACTTTCGGGCCGATTTGCACTTTACTTTCACTTTGTTTCCCAAAAACTGTTTAAAATTGGTTGTTGTAGTTGTTTTGTTGTAGTTGTTTTTGTTTTTGTTTGTTCGACTTGATATGAATTCTGAAACCAGTTGGTAGTTGAAATTTCTTGATGACTAAAGATTTTTGCTTTTCTTCTAAAAAGCATAATATTATCAGGGTTTTAGATTTTGACAGATAACATTAAACCCAAGGAAATTTATGTATTTGAAATCAGTATACAAAGCCAATCATTTTAATGTATCTATAATTATTAAAATTCCGTTTTTAGAGTTATGATTACTTTCGGGCCAAGTTGCACTTTACTTTCACTTTGTTTCCCAAAAATTGTTTAAAATTAGGGTTTTTTGTTGTAGTTGTTTTCGTTTTTGCTTTTTTGTTCGACTTGATAGGAATTATGAAATCAGTTGGTAGGTGAAATTTCTTGATGAGTAAAGATTTTTGTTTTTCTTCTAAAAGGCATAATACTCTCAGGGTCTTAGCTTTTGACGGATAACATTAAACCTAAGGAAATTTATGTATTTGTAATAAGCATATAAAGCTAATCATTTTTTTGTATTTATTATTATTAAAATCCCACATTTAGAGTTATGGTTACTTTTGGACCGAGTTGCTCTTTACTTTCACTTTGTTTCCCAAAAACTGTTTAAATTTGAGATTTTTTTTAGTTGTTTATTTTTGTTTTTTTGTTCGACGTGATAGGAATTCTGAAACCTGAGGAATTCTGAGTTATATCATTAAGGAAGTTGCTAATTAAAGAATAGTAGGCTAAACTCAGAATTGATATACAGCCAAAAGTTTTTTTTTGACTTTATAGGAATTCTGAAACCAGTTGGTAGTTGAAATTCCTTGATGACTAAAGATTTTTGTTTTTCTTCTAAAAGGCATAATATTCTCTGGGTCTTAGCTTTTGACGGATAGCATTAAACCCAGTGACCCAGTTTGCGGTGACGGAGTCACCGCAAAAAGCAATTTTAAAAAATCATTTTAAAGTATTTATTATTATTAAAATTCCATTTTTAGAGTCATGGTTACTTTTGGGGCCGAGTTGTATTTTACTTTCACTTTGTTTCCCAAAAATTGTTTAAAATTGTTTTTTTTTGTAGTTGTTTTCGTTTTTTTGTTCGACTTGATAGCAATTCTGAAGCCAGTTGGTAGTTGATATTTCTTGATGACTAAAGATTTTTTGTTTTTCTTCTAAAAGGCTTAATATTCTCAGCGTCTTAGCTTTTGACGGATAACATTAAACCTAAGAAAATTTATGTATTTGGAATCAGCGTATAAAGCTACTCATTTTTTTTATCTATTAATATTAAAATCCCGTTTTTAGAGTTATGGCTACTTTCGGACCGAGTTGCACTTTAATTTCACTTTGCTTCCCAAAAACTGTTTAAAATTGAGAATTTTTTTGTTGTAGTTGCTATTTTTTGTTTTTTTGGACTTGATAGGAATTTTGAAACCAGTTGGTAGTTGATATTTCTTGATGACCAAAGATTTTTGTTTTTTTCTAAAAGGCATAATATTCTCAGGGTCTTAGCTTTTGACAGATAGCATTAAACCTAAGGAAATTTATGTATTTGGAATCAGTGCACAAAGCCAATCATTTTTAAGTATCTATTATTATAAAATTCCATTTTTAGACTTTTGGTTACTTTCGGGCCGAGTTTTACTTTACTTTCACTTTGTTTCTCAAAAACTGTTTAAAATTGTTTTTTTGTAGTATGTTCGTTTTGTTTGTTCGACTTGATAGCAATTCTGAAACCAGTTGGTAATTGAAATTTCTTGATGACTAAAGATTTTTGCTTTTCTTCTAGAAGGCTTAATATTCTCAGGGTCTTAGCTTTTGACGGATAAAATTAAACCTAAGGAAATTCATCTATTTGGAATCAGTGCACAAAGCCAACCATTTTTTTATGTATCTATTATTATTAAAATTCGGTTTTTAGAATTATGGCTATTTTCGAGGTGAGTTATCCTAAAACTCGATGGGCGCCCCTCCCTTCCAACTTTTTTAAAATTGACAAAATCTAAGTATCAAAGATAATAATTTTCTTTTATCGAGATCTTTTGCCAGATACATCGAATAAAATTGATAAAATATAAGTGTCAGAGTACATAAATTTTTTATCTATCTCCTTTGTCAGATGCATCTAATAAAATTGACAAAATCTAAATTTCAGAATGAATAAATGCTCTAACAACATCCTTTATTGGATATGTCGGATACAATTGACAAATTCTAAGTATCAGAGTGAATATATTCTATATCAACATCCTTTTCTCGGATGCATAGGATAAAATTGACAAATTCTATGTGTTAGAGTGAATAAATTTTTTTATCAACATCCTTTGTCAGATACATCAAATATAATTGACAAAATCTAAATTTCAGAATAATTAAATTCTGTATCAACACCCCTTGTCAGATATGTTGGATAAAATTGACAAAATATAAGTATCAGAGTGAATACTTTTTTTTATCACCATCCTTCGCCAGATACATCGAATAAAATTGATAAAATATAAGTGTCAGAGTGAACAAATTTTTTTTATCAACATCCTTTGTCAGATACATAAAAAAAATTGACAAAATCTAAATTTCAGAATGAATAAATGCTTCAACAAAATCCTTTATCGGAAATGTCGGATAAAATTGACACAATCTAAGTATCAGAGTGAATAGTTTTTTTTACAAAATTGACAAAGTTTAAATTTCAGAATGAATAAATGCTTTAACAACATCCTTCATCGGATATATCGGATAAAATTGACAAAATCTAAGTATCAGAGTGACTAAATTCTATATCAACATCCTTTTCTCGGATACATAGGATAAAATTGACAAATTCTAAGTGTTAGAGGGAATATTTTTTTATCAACATCCTTTGTCAGATACATAAAAAAAAATTGACAAAATCTAAATTTCAGAATGACTAAATTCTATATCAACATCCCTTCTCGGGTATGTCGGATCAAATTGACAAAATATAAGTGTCAGAGTGAATAAATTCATTGTCAACATCTTTTGTCAGATATATCAAATAGAATTGACAAAATATAAGTATCAGAGTGATTAAATCCCATATCAACATCATTTTCTCGGATACATGGGGTAAAATTGACAAAATCTAAGTATTAGAGTGAATAAATGCCTTATCAACATCCTTTATCAGATATGACGGATAAAATTGACATAATCTAAGTATCAGAGTTAATAATTTTCTTATCAACATCCTTTTCCAGATACATCGAATAAAATTGATAAAATATAAGTGCCAGAGTCAATAATTCACTCTGATACTTAGATTTTGTTAATTATAATTGTTGTAACTGATAAAAGATGTTGATAAAAAAAAATTCACTCTGATACTTACATTTTGTCACTTGTATCCCAAGTACCCGAGAAAGGGATGTTGATATAGAATTTAATCATCTGGTACTTATATTTTGTCAATTTTATCCCATTTATCCGAGAAAATGATGTTGATATGGAATTTAATCACTCTAATACATAGACTTTATCAATTTAATCCGACATATCCGACAAAAGATGTTGATAATGAATTTATTCACTATGATACTTTGATTTTGTCAATTTTATCCAATGTAAGTGGCAAAGGATGTTGAAAAAAAAAAATTCACTCTAACACTTAGAATTTGTCAATTTTAATCTATGTATCCGAGTAAAGTATGTTGATGTAGAATTTAATCACTCTAATACTTAGATTTTGTCAATTTTATCTGACAGATCCGATAATGGATGTTGTTAAAGCATTTATTCATTCTGAAATTTATATTTTGTCAAATTTATTTGATGTATCTTGCAAAGGATGTTGATAAAAAAAATTTATTCACTCTGACACATATATTTTATCAATTTTATTCGATGTATCTGGAAAAGGATGTTGATAAAAAAATTATTCACTTTGATACTTAGATTGTGTCAATTTTATCCGTCATATCCAATAAAGGATATTGATAAGTCATTTATTCACTCTGATACTTAGATTTTGTCAATTTTACCCCACGTATCCGAGAAAATGATTTTGATACGGAATTTATTCACTCTGATACTTAGACTTTGTCAATTTTATTTGATGTATCTGAGAAAAGATGTTGATATTGAATTTATTCACTCTGACACTTGGATTTTGTCAATTTTATCCGACATACCCAAGAAGAGATGTTGATATAGAAATTACTTATTCTGAAATTAAGATTTTGTCAATTTTATTTGATGTATCCGACAAAGGATGTTGATAAAAAAAATTATTCACTTTAACACTTAGAATTTGTCAATTTTATCCTATGTATCCGAGAAAAGGTTGTTGATATAAAAGTTCGTCACTCTGATACTTAGATTTTGTCAATTTTATCCGACACATCCAATGAAGGATGTTGTTAAAGCATTTATTCATTCTGAAATTTAGATTTTGTCAATTTTATAAAATAATTATTCGCTCTGATACTTAGATTGTGTCAATTTCATCCGAAATATCCGATAATTTTATTTGATGTATCTGACAAAGGATGTTGATAAAAAAAATTTATTCACTCTGACACTTATATTTTATCAATTTTATTCGATGTATCTTGCAAAAGATGGTGATAAAAAAAAATTATTCACTCTGATACTTAGATTTTGTCAATTTTATCCAACATATCCGACAAGGTGTGTTGATATAGAATTTAATCATTCTGAAATTTAGATTTTGTCTATTTTATTTGATGTATCTGACAAAGGATGTTGATAAAAAAATTTATTCAATCTAACACTTAGAATTTGTCAATTTAAGCTATGCATCCGAAAAAAGGATGTTCATATACAATTTAGTCACTCTGATACTTAGAGTTTGTCAACTTTTTTTTATGTATCTGACAAAGGATACTGATAAAAAAAATTTATTCTCTCTGACACTTATATTTTATCAATTTTATTCGATATATCTGGCAAAGGATGTTGATAAAAAAATTATTCAATCTGATACTTAGATTTTGTCAATTTTTCAAGAGTTGGAGGGGAGGGGGCACCCTTCGAGTTTCGGGATAACTCGCCCCGAAAGTACCCATAATTCAAAACACGGAATTTTAATAATAATAGATACTTAAAAATGATTGGCATTGTACGCTGATTCCAAATACATAAATTTCCTTAGGTTTAATGCTACCGTCAAAAGCTAATACCCTGAGAATATTATTCCTCTTAGAAGAAAAACAAAAATCTTCTGTCATCAAGAAATTTCAACTGCCAACTGGTTTCCGAATTCCTATCAAGTCGAAAAAAAAAGAAAAAAATACAACTACAACAACTAAAAATTCCTAATTTTAAAAAGTTTTTGGGAAACAAAGCGTAAGTAAAGTGCAACTCGGTCCGAAAGTAACCATAACTCTAAAAACGGGATTTTAATAATAATAGATATAAAAAAATAATTAGCTTTGTGCACTGATTCCAAATACATAAATATCCTTAGATTTAATGCTATCTGTTAAAAGCTAAGACCCCGAGAATATTATGCCTTTTAGAAGAAAAAAAATCTTTAGTCATCAAAAATTTAAACTACCAACTAGTTCAGAATTCCTATCAAGTCGAACAAAAAACGAAAAAACAACTACAACAAAAAAATCCCAATTTTAAACAGTTTTCGGGAAACAAACTGAAAGTAAAGTACAACTCGGTCCGAAAGTAAACATAACTCTAAAAATGGGATTTTAATGTTAATGGATACAAAAAAAATTATTAGCTTTATACGCTGATTCTAAATACATTAATTTCCTTAGGTTTAATGTTATCCATCAAAAGCTAAGACCCTGAGAATATTAAGCCTTTTAGAAAAAAACTAAAATCTTTAGTCATCAAGAAATTTCAACTACCAATTGGTTTCAGTAATTCTATCAAGTCGAACAAACAAAAACGAAAACAACTACAACAAAAAAAATTTAACAGTTTTTGGGAACCTAGTGAAATTAAAGTGCAACTCGGCCCGAAAGTAACCATAATTCTAAAAACGGAATTTTAATAATAATATATTCTTAAAAATGATTGGCTTTGTGCGCTGATTCCAAATACATAAATTTCCTTCGGTTTAATGCTATCCGTCAAAAGCTAAGACCCTGAGAATATTATGCCTTTTAGAACAAAAACAAAAATCTTTAGTCATAAAGAAATTTCATCTACCAACTGGTTTCAAAATTCCTATCAAGTCGAACAAAAAGCAAAAAAAAAACAACTAACACCAAAAAAATCCAAATTTTAAACAGTTTTTGGGAAACAAAGTGAAAGTAAAATGCAAATCGGTCCGAAAGTAACCATAACTCTAAAAACGGTATTTTAATAATAATAGATACAAAATAATGATTAGCTTTATACGCTGATTCCAAATCCATAAATTTCCTTAGGTTTAATGCTATCTGTCAAAAGCTAAGACCCTGAGAATATTATGCCTTTTAGAAGAAAAACAAAAATATTTGGTCATCAAGAAATTTCAACTACCAACTGGTTTCAGAATTCCTATCAAGTCGAAAAAAAACAAAAAATAGCAATTACAACAAAAAAATTCTCAATTTTAAACAGTTTTTGGGAAACAAAGTGAAATTAAAGTGCAACTTGGTCCGAAAGTAGCCATAACTCTAAAAACGGGATTTTAATATTAATAGATACAAAAAAATGATTAGCTTTATACGCTGATTCCAAATACATAAATTTTCTTAGGTTTAATGTTATCCGTCAAAAGCTAAGACCCTGAGAATATTAAGCCTTTTATAAGAAAAACGAAAATCTTTAGTCACCAAGAAATTTCAACTACCAACTGGTTTCAGAATTGCTATCAAGTCAAACAAACAAAAACGAAAACAACTAAAAAAAATTACAGTTTTTGGGAAACAGAGTGAAAGTAGATTGCAACTTGGCCCGAAAGTAACCATAACTCTAAAAACAGAATTTTAATTATAATAGACACTCAAAACTGATTGGCTTTTTGCGCTGATTCCAAATACATAAATTTCCTTAGATTGAATGCTATCCGTCAAAAGCTAAGACCCTGAAAATATTATATCTTTTAGAAGAAAAACAAAAGTATTTAGTCATCAAGAAATTTCAACTACCAACTGGTTTCAGAATTCCTATCAAGTCAAACAAAAAACAAAAAAAAAACAACTACAAAAAAAATTCTCAATTTTAAATAGTTTTTGGGGAACAAAGTGAAAGTAAAGTGCAACTCGGTCCGAAAGTAACCATAACTCTAAAAACGGGGTTTGATAATAATAGATACAAAAAAATGATTAGCTTTATACGCTGATTCCAAATAAATAAATTTCCATAGGTTTAATGTTATCCGTCAAAAGCTAAGATCCTAAAAATATTCAGCCTTTTGGAAGAAAAAAAAATCTTCAGTCATCAAGAAATTTAAAATACCAACTGTTTTCAGAATTCCTATCAAGTCGAACAAAAAAAAAACAAAATCAACATTTGGCTGTATATTAATTCTGAGTTTAGCCTACTATTCTTTAATTAGCAGCTTCCTTAATGATATAACTCAATGAATATCCATAGATATACAAAATTAATACAAAACTTCAATTTCTTTCCAAGAAAATATATTGAATACGATTTTAATATCAACTTTTTAGTATACTATAACGTATACTAAAAAGTTGACAACAGTGTTGAAACACCACTTGTGTATTATACAGACTGCATCGGAGAGGTAAAGCTAGGTCAACTCACAAAGCTTTTTCTATCATCGTTAGTCATTTTCATAGATTGATGTTGTTTCAAATTTATAACAAATTACCTGAGTTAACAAGCCCTTCGGGGTTACCTTAACTGCTAATCAGTTTAACATTTAACCCTTTTTCTCCATCTTCATATGATCCAATTAGCAAATGTTATCTAGCTCTGTTTTTCCCCTATTATTCAATAAATATCGTTTGTACAGTCCAATTCGCAAATGCTATACCCTTTTTTCTCCATCTTCATACGATCCAATCACTAATTAGAATCATTCACGCTCCTTTTATTCAAACATTAATTAATATCGTTTATAGAGTCCGACTCGCAAATGATAAAACCCTTTTTTTTATTTTTGCAAATAGAGTTATTTTTTTTGGTAAATGATTCAACAGTATATTGGCATCAATACTAGACATGATGCTTTTTTGGAAAGGTAATAAGGAATTATAGGTGTGAGAGGATACTCACTCTCTTTGAGAAGGTGTAGAGTTGTCGTAGAAATGTTTTCCTATGGCGGTCGTAGAATAGCATGGTAATTCCTAGTGCTGTACGCAAACAGCATTGGGATTCCTAGTGCTGTAAGCAAATAGCAAGGACATTCCTAGTGCTGTACGCAAATTCCATAAGTACATGCTCTGGAAAGGTGCCAGGGGACGTAAGCCAAGCAAATAGTGTGGGAAGTAACATAATGTCCCCAAATAAGTAAATACCCCAAAAGAGGTAAATGAATAGCGACATATTAGATACTTTGAAGTACCTGGCACCGTGAATATTGGAATAAAAAAAATGCATACTACTCAGAAATTAAATAAAAATTTTTTTTTGTAACTGAAAGCAAGGAGCGACATTAAAACTTGAAATGAGCAGAAATTATTCCATATATGAAAGGGGCTGTCCCCTACTCAACGCCCCTCTCTTTACGTTAAAGTTTTTTTGTTGTTTGATAACGCAGAGTTGTGACAAAGAGTCAAACTTTAGCGTAAAGAGTGGGGCGTTGAGCAGGGGACAGCTCCTTTCATATACAGAATAATTCATGTTCGTTTTAAAAGTTAATATTGCTCCTTACTTTCAGTAAAAAAAAACTTGTTTTTTTACATGCATCTTGCATCCAACATAGACCATTTTTATAGACTCTACAGTTATTTTCATCTGATTTTGTTGCAGTTATTTATTGGCTTATTGCTATGGTTTGTAAGTTTGTTATTGCAGTTATTTATTGGCTCATTGCTATGGCTTGTAAGTCCTTATACTCAAAGTGAAAAAAAAGGAAGAAATTGCACCTGCTGACACTGTGCAGCAGGTTGCTTCTGTAGAACTGCATCAACCATTGAACAAGCTTGGAATTTCACCAGAAGGTAGAATATCATTACCAAACTTACCTAATTTTACCTATACAGCTAGGGTAGTTACATCAGCCGTAGTGCATATAAAGGTACAGAATCCTAAATCACTTGGCGACCTGCTAAACAAAAGGGTAATTCCTGTATTATTTATACCATTAATGGATACATTATTGCTAGTAATCATGGAGTTGAGGGAGCTGATCAAGTAGAAGTTACCTTAAATGAGAATCGATGTTAAGAAGCAAAATTAGTTGGTTCCGATCCTGGTACGGACTTAGTACTTTTAAAAATTTTATAATCTAATCTCTCTACTTTTGTCCTAGATAGATCCGGTTCGTTAGAATTAGGAGAGTTGGTTTTACCAGCTGGCCATCCCTTTAGCTTATATTTTACAATTACCAAAGGTATCATTAGTGCTAAATCTAGACATTTAGTGTCTCCTGGTAATGGAAAATTTGATATCAAATCTTTTATTCAAACCAATGCAGCCTTTAATGAAGAGTCTATACCTTCTTCTTTAATCAAAAAAAGTAGCGTATGATTTGATGAAGTATGGTTAAGTGCAACGGGAATGTTTGGGTGTAACCGGTCAGAATGTCAATGCTGGGTTGGCCAAAAACATGGGCGTAAAAGTAATTAGCTGGGCTACATTGATAGCGTTCAAAGTTATTGCCTTTGTGCAAAATTACTGCAAAAACAAGAGTTACAACAAATAATAGGTTGTTGCAAACCAGGTGATCATATAGTGATTACCTTATATAGTAAGGGTAAAGAGAAATCTATAAATGTATTATTGGGAAAACAACCTGATGCGATACGATGGTTTCTAGACGTTTTTAATGGAAAGTTTCAACTTGCTGGCCTTAAAAACGGTCGTATTTTACTAGCTTTTGATGAACAACCTGTAATTTAGCTGACAATATAGCATATAAAGAGAATACAATGGGAGATACTATTATCCCTTAGTTTATAAAATTGACAATATCTAATCATCAGATTGATTAAATTCTATATCAACATCCCTTTCTCGGGTACAAGGGATACAATTGACAAAATCTAATTATCAGAGTCAATAATTTATTTTTTTATCAACATGTTTTATCAGTTACAACAATTATAATTAACAAAATGAAAATATCAGAGTGAATCAATACTTTTTCAGCATCCTTTGTCAAATATGTTGAATAAAATTGACAAAATCTAAATATCAGAATGAATAAATTCTTTAACAATATCCTTTGTCGGATATGTTGGATAAAATTGACCGAATCTAAGTATCAGAATTATTAAATTCTATATCTACATCCCTTTTCTCATCACTTTTTTATTTAATTTTTTAAGGTTAATTTAGACTAGGTTACGTGCACGCACGTAACCTAGTCTAAATTAACCTTAATAAGTGAAATAAAGTTATGTCGACTGTGCAGGTCTCTCTCACTATGCACGCGCCTTCGCAGTGTACACTCCATGTCTTTCTTGGTTTCTGTGTCTAAATCTACGTACTTGTATGTGTTTTTATCTCTCTCACTCTTTTTGCCTGTGTGTCTGGGTGGGTGTTTGCTTATTCCACTGCATGTCTGGCCACTCTAAGTGAACTTAAATTAACTCAACTTTTTGAATATCTCTCTCACTATGACTCTGTGTCTGAGCGGGAGTACTGCCAGTACTGCCTGAGCGGGAGTAATTCGCAAATGTTATCTAGCTCTGTTTTATTCCCTGTTATTTAATTAATATCGTTCGTATAGTCCAATTCACAAATACTATACCCTTTTTTCTCCACCTTCATACGATTCAATCACTAATTAGAATCGTTCACGCTCCTATTATTCAAACATGTATTAATATCGTTCATAGAGTCCAATTCGCCAATGCTAAATCCTTTTTTTTTGCAAATAGAGTTATTTTTTTGGTAAATGATTCAACAGAATATTGCCATCAATTCTAGACATGATACTTGCTTGGAAAGGTACCAAGGAAGTATAGCTATTAGAGGATACTCACTCGCTTTGAAAAGGTGTAGAGCTGTCATAAAAATGTTTTCCTATGGTGGTCGTAGAATAGCATGGTAATTCTTAGTGCTGTACGCAAATTGCATGGAGATTCCTAGTGCTGTGCACAAATAGCATGGAGATTCCTAGTGCTGTACGCAAATTCCATAGGTACATGCTCTGGAAAGGTGCCAGGGAACGTAAGCCAATTAAACAGAATGGGAAGGAACATAATGTCCCCAAATAGCACGGGAAGAAACATAATGTCCACAAATCCATACGATGCCTACTACTTTTTTGAGATTTTCTGAATTAATAGAGGCTTTAAATTTGGCTCACCGTACATGAATAATCAAAACGAATTGGGCATGTTAATTTTGCGTTTTTTTTAACAAATAATAACCTTATAATAACCTAAGTTTGATTTTTGTTCCAGTTGCATAAGAATGACTCCTGAATCACAAAAGCTGTTTAATTAGAATAATAACCTCTTTTAAAAGTAAAAAAAAGAAAATTTAGTGTAAACGCGAGCTATTGAGGAGAGGCAACCTATCTCATATACGTAATATTTTCTGCTCCTTTTAAGTTTTAATGTTGCATCTCACTTTCAGTTGAAAAAACTTGTTTTTTTAATTACTTATCTAAGAAAATCCCGCTCCTCATTCATGCAAAATTCCCTTCCCCCACGAGAAATTATGACCCTGGAAAGATTCTCCCATATAACTTAAATTAGCGATATTTGTGGAACTGATTTTATAAGGCATTGTAACAAAACAGCTAAAGATGTCGAAACTATTTTTATAGAAATGAAAGTCACAAGCTCAGCAATTCTCAAACCACTCAAATAAAACGAAAGAAATGATCTTTCAAAGATATATGTAATAATTTATGTTTGTTTTAAGTTTTAATGTTATTTCTTTCTTATTTCTAATTTTTTAAATTACAAGCCGAAGACATACAATATCTTTGCTTTATTATGACATTAAAATCTAGTTTTCAAGCTTCTTAAGGTAAAATTAAATGCTAAGATTGACCGAAAAATGACACAAAACGAATTATTACTTATATCGGCCATTATTTAACAAAACTCGAACTTTAGTGTAAAGAGCGAGGTATTGACGCGGGGCAAACTTTCTGATATACGTAGCACAAGGGGTTCACCCCCTTGTCAATACCTCTATTTCTTCCATGGAAATTCTTCCATGGAAAGATCCTCCCACGTAACCCTATCCCCCCTCACCAGAAAAAAAATCCTCCCCTGAAAACGTCTTTATCCTTACCAATAACCAATACTATATA
>JAQQPU010018608.1:3436-17320 GCA_029168905.1 Artemia sp. Kazakhstan ARC1039
CAGCATCAAGTCATTGCGAAAGATTATAATACATGTTGATAAATACCTCTCTCTCTCTCTTTCTCTCTCTTTCTCTCTCTCTTGTCTTACGTAAAAGTTTAAACATTAACAATCTGTCGATTCTTAAAGACAATTGCACCTTCAAAGGAGGCTATACCTTCTAAGGTCATTCGGGGCCAATTATTTTAACCTTGTTTGTCTCTCTCACTTGTTTAATTTTGGCGTTCGTTAGGACCAAAAATCTCCGTTTATCATTTGTTTTTCATCGCTTTAAGTGGGTATTTGTATTCTTAGCCCACCAACAGCATCACGTCATTGAGAAAGATTATAATACATGTTGATAAATACCCCCTCTCTCTCTCTCTTTCTCTCTCTATTGTCATACGTAAAAGTTTAAACATTAACAATCTGTCGATTCTTAAAGACAATTGCACCTTCAAAGGAGGCTATATCTTCTAAGGTCATTCGGGGCCAATTATTTTAACCTTGTTTGTCTCTCACTTGTTTAATATGGCGTTCGTTACGAACAAAAATCAACTACGTTGAACAAATATCACATTTCTGTAAAATCCGAACTAATAAAGGTTTTTGACCGTAAAATCTAGTTTTTTTGTAAGAAAATTATGGAAAATACATTTCTCTGGCCCAAATGTGAAACTTTGGTTATAAAAAAATCCAGTTTTGGTTCGAAAATAAACTATTTCCGTAAAATCTGAACTAATAAAGGTTTTGACCGTAAACTCTAGTTTTTTTGTAAGAAAATTATGGAAAATACATTTCTCTGGCTCAAATGTGAAACTTTCCGTAAAATCTGAACTAATACAGGTTTTTGACTGTAAAATCTAGTTTTTGATCATAGTGTTCTCAATCTTTTTAGGACGTATGGAGCGAGTGGGACCTCACGCTTGAGGAGGAGCTTCTTTTGTGTAATACAAGCATAGATGATAGTGATGAAGTAAAGGAAATCCACTATATGTCTGATGATAGTGATGAAGTAATGGAAATCCATTATACATCACTAGGATTATCATACACATCAGATGATCTAGTGAGGAGGGGGCCTTCTGGAAGAATGTGTATTGAAGACGATGAGCGGTTGTCTGCTCGTCGTCTTCCTATAAGAATACGTGAAGATTTATTTCAGGCGATGCCCCCTTTGAACAATATAAAGGTAAATGATGAACCGGAGGTTGAGATTCAATGTATACCACCCCCTCTGGTAGATATAATGGTATTGGAGGATGGTGACGATGATATTCAGATAATTGAACCGGACATTGTTTATTTAAAAAACATTGTAAATATTGATATTTCAAAAGAATAAAGATTAGAAAAATGAATTATTTTTTGTTATCTTTGATAGAAAACTTGTCTGTGTACTGATAATACTCTATGGAGTGATCTAATCAAACTGATCTATTCATGCACGGAAGTCTCTAATGGTATCCTTACTCTATATATATCTAGTATGAGAAAATTAAAATAATACAAACAAATTTATTGTATGATTACAATATAAAACTCATTATACATATCAATAATTAGATTTATCGTTAAATCATATATGAGAACTCTTCCACAACGGTTTTCTTTGTTTAAAATCCTTTCCGTAGAATGACCTCTTATATTGTCTCTTAAAGGGCCACTTTTTCTCTTCTCTTAGAACATATTCATCATAATATTCAGAGTTATATCTTGCTTTATACACATTTTCCATTGGGTTTTCACTGCTGTCTTTTACACTACAGAGAAAGCCCTCTTTTCCCAGTTTCTTCTTTTGATCTTCCTTTTCTGTCATATCAAACCTTCTTTTATGTGAGCTTACTTGCAATCGGTATAAATTTCTCTCCATATCACATATAATTTTTCTTCTCATTTCCTCCAGATTCTTCTCATCTATGTCTGCCTCTATGCTATCTAAACATGCAGTAGGTTCATGAGAATGTTCAAAATCATGAAAATGTCCTTTACAAATAGAATTGTTGCAGTAAAAGGATATTTCTAACTCAACTTGTTCACTCATGTTATCACACTGCTAACTAAAAACTTAGTGAATTCTATTCACAGACTAATAAAAACTATAGCAAAAATCCTTTCCTTATATTCTCCGCAATCCTCTCTCGCTAATATTTCCGGCCCTCTGATTGGTTTAGAAGGAGGCATGTACTTCCTGTTTCCCGTTATCGAATCAATAAAATTCCCCCACCGATTGGGTATATCAATTTCTTAGAAATCCACTTGTCTTAGTCGATTACGCAATCAATTTCTTAGAAATTCTCTCCCCTTCGATTGGCAATCAATTTCTCGGAAATTCACTTGTCCTAGTCGATTACGCAATCAATTTCTTGGAAATCCTCTCCCCACCGATAACGCAATCAATTTCTCGGAAATTGACTTCCCCTAGATCAATACATTCCACACTGATTATGTAAATCACCCCTCGTGTCGTTACACTTGGCCAAACAATAACATCAAATCAATCGACCTTGACCCCATTAGACATTAATAAACCATGTCGGAAATTCTCTCCCCTAGATCAATACATTCCACACTGATTATGTAAATCACCCCTCGTGTCAGTACACTTGGCCAAACAACAACAATAAATCAATCGACCTTGACCCATTAGACATTAATAAATCATGAAAATACATCAAAGTGAGAAAAATCCTGTTTTTTTATTCTCAGTGACAAAAACCATAAAAACATGCATAATTTATGTACGTTTTGTACTTGTCCTAGTCGAGTCCTGGATCAAAACATTCCCCAATCGATTACGCAATCAAGTTCTCGGAAATTCTCTTCCCCTAGATCAATACATTCCACACTGATTATGTAAATCACCCCTCGTGTCATTACACTTGGCCAAACAACAACAACAAATCGACCATGAAAATACATCAAAGTGAGAAAAATCTTGCATAAATTATGTACTGTCAGCGTTAGACTTAATTGTAGATGGCAGCACGCAGTGTTCTCGTGGGAGTCTATGCCCATATATGGTGTGGGGTCACGAGCTCATGAGGTTAGGTTAGGCTACGCAATCAATTTCTCGGAAATCCTCTCCCCTTCGATTACGCAATCAATTTCTCGGAAATCATCTCCCCTCGAGGGATTCTATGCCCATATATGGTGTAGGGTTCGGAGTCATTAGAGCTCTTCTACTTGCACCCAGACACGCAATGCAAACAGTGGCAAATTAGTAAATGTGGCAACTATTTTCTGGTAACCAAACTACCCTCGGAGGGAAAAGTGGTAGAGACTTTTACATCCAGTTGTATGCATGGATGAACTTTCATCAACGTTCAGTATTTCAACAAGATTGTTAGTTTTGTAAGTGTTCCAAGACATGACCGGAGGAAAAAAAACAATCTGAACGATTCCTCAATGTCCACAAAATCTGTAACCTCATCCTGAACAGTTAAAGAAGTTTCTCTTGGTTTCCACCATGATATTTTTGACAGTAACTGTGACGGTATGGACCAAGTCCCTATTCTCCCATTTTAATTTTTTCTGCGCACCATTTGTTTCGTGAGCATCATCGCAGTAACAGTTTCCTTCTTTTGCCTAGTCCGATGCTTTGTCTTCATGTTTAACAAAAATGAGGCTTTTTCGCTCTATATTCCTATCAGCATTCCCCAACAAATTTGCAAATGGAAACATGAGTGGTATGAGTGTTCTGAATGAACCGCTCGAAGCAACGGTAGGGTCGATGCACTCGAGGTTCTTGAGCGTTTCTTCTTCGCTGTCGAACCTCTTTGCGATCTGCCTGCAAAGCTTTACATAGTATGACCTGCAGTTTTTAGGAATTCTGCAAGCCTCACTAGAAAACGATTGTAACAAATGACACCAAGTGTTTGGACCAAAGTTCAATTCGTTCAGAACTACACTCTGGAGTGTCTGATCCTCCAGGGAGAGTTTCAAAACTTCCTTATGTGCAGTCCTTCCTTATACGCTAACTGCTCTGCTCTGAAACTCCAGATTGAGCACATTGATCTTCTTTAGCGTGAAAGACAGAAAATATATACATGCTTTGCAGAAGGGATCGCTCATGAAACGGTAAATTGGCCTTGCCTTCTTTCGAATAGCCCTATCAGTGTCAGCGTTGTTAGATTGATCATCCAGGAACAGAACCAAGGCACTCCACTGTTCAAATATCCTTTAAATCACTGCTACAAGAGACAGCCATCGTGTTGCACTGAGTGGTCAGCAGCCTGTGTTTGGCAGTATTTGTAAACTCTTAAAACTGTTCATATTCCTTGACCCGTTTTGGACTAAAACCAATATAGTTGACCAGGTCTTTAATAAAGTCTTCCACGCTTTCAGGTAAGAGTTTTGAAGCGTGAGAAGAGTACAGTGTCAAGGAGTGATTAGAACAATAATTGTTTTCCAATACAGATTTTTGGCAGTAAATTAAAAACTTATTATTTATTGCCAATAATTTCTTTTTCTTCTTAAAATTGCATGCCTTGCAGGAGCCATGCAACAGGTAGCATTGCAAACTTGAAAAAAAACTGTATCGAAAACTCTCCAGGTAGAATTTGATAACTTTTCAAGTTATTTTTAAGGATCAAACACCCCTTGGAGCTACCTATTCCTGGTTATGATCGAAATCAGAAGGTTTAATATGACTGTAAACTGATTTCAGATTGCATAAAACAAATGTGTCATGACGACAAAGGACCTGAAAATAAGTGTATTTTTGTCACTTGGCACCTAGGCTATCTTGATTCCCTATGTTTGAACCATTTTTCCATGCACATCACAATAACAGGTCTAGTGTGGGTTTTACCTCATTGGGAGGAAACAACCATTAGAAACACCAGTAATTTTTTTTTGGAGGACTCAATAGCTTGTGGTTTCTGTCTTCCCCTAAGAAAAAAAACCACAAAACACTTCATGGGTCAGTTTTTCCTCCCCTGTGAGGACTTACCACACCAGTGGGTGCTGTACATCCTTTTTTCAGTTTTTCACCACTTTTGAGCAAAAACTGACCATGCACCCTTGTGCTTCGAACCAACTATCACATTGTATTCAAAACTGTCATTAAAAATAAATTACTGACCGAAGAATTGATTCCTCAATAAAAACGAAATTTGTTGGTTGTATCCATATTTCAGATTTTCAAAGCTTCACGCGACATACTGATGGTGATGAAGAGGTGGGATGGATTGAATCTGAAGCCATAGAATAAAAAATAATAATTCACAGAGAAACTATTACTACTACTAACAACTCACCGCAGCACCAAGCCGCCTGAGGCCAACACAGCTACGCACGCTCCTCCTCCACCCTAATATATTCAAAGCCTCCCTTTTTACACCGGCCCACGAAGTTCCCATTTCCTTTAAATTCTTCTTTATGACGTCCTCCCACCCCAGACGAGGACGACCTGCTTTCCGTTTAGTCCTAGACGGTTGGCCGAAAAGAACAATCTTCGGCAATATATCATCCTTCATCCGCACAACGTACCCTAGCCACCTCAACCTTTCTTTCATTATAGCCCTAGAGAGCGGTATTGAACCACATATTTCGTATAGCCTATTGTTTTAAATACGGTCAGTCAGCCGGGTACCCAGAACAATCCTTAAGCAATTTCTCTGGAAAACATCGAGCAAATGTTCATCCGCTTTTCGGAGCGTCCATGCTTCAGAGCCATATTTGACCACTGTCATCACTGTAGCTTCTAATATTCTAATCCTGGTTTGCATACTTATCTTCCTATTCTTCCAAACTTTTTTTAACTGTGAAAAAACACCCTGAACCTTGGCTATTCTACTTTTAACATCCTCACTGCTTCCACCATCATTACTAATAATACTACCAAGGTAAGTGAAGCTACCCACCTGATCAATCTTTTCATTACCCAACGACACCTTTTCATCTTCACTTATTCCTAGCCTTAGTGACTTGGTCTTTTTAACATTAATTTTCAAACCTATTCTAGCACCCTGAACTCGCAAAACCTCTAAAACTCCACTCGTTTTGCTCTCACTTTCATCTAGGATGCTTAAATCATCAGCATAATCTAAGTCCAGGAGACTTTTTCCTCCCCATTTGATTCCGTGGTCTCCCATTGCCTTTCCTGTGCTCCTTAAGACAAATTCCATCAAAGTGACAGAGAAAAATGTTCAAATTTTTGCAATAGAATGAAACTTGGCACAGAAATCATTAAATACTTTTTTCATATTTCTGGCAAATTTACTAAATTTCAAAATTTTCCAAAAATTTAACTAAATTTGACCTCTATTTACTAAATTTACTAACTCGGGTTACGTTTTTACTAAATTTAGTAAAATTTTACTAAGTGTGCCGACACAGCTCTCGTTGCCAAATCGAGAGGTTTAAGGAGAGGAAAACCTTCTGGCATAAAGAAGGCGGTGCTAATCAAATTCATTGCCCTTTCAGTCCAAGTTGAAAGGTACCTTCTTGACAAGTCTCGTATAAATCATTACAAGAAAATTGGATAAAGTATTTCTTCTATTTCTCTACGCTCGTTATCTCTTTAAGATATCTCTATGTAAAGAAAGACGACCTGATGCAAGAAAACACCGAAAGCACGAGAGCTATTAAGCTTCTTTAGCTGGCCTTGCCTCAGAACAAACAAATGCTAACAGCTTAAAATGCATGAATTACAAAAACGCCAGAATGCCGAGTGATAAGTCATAGTTCCTCTATGTCTTCCATTAATTTTGTTTTCCTAAGTATGAGTGAAAAATTGTTTCGCAGAGCTTCTAAATGGATCGTTGGACACGTGCCAGTAATACAAAAGAAGTGAAGGTGGAGAAATGGAAGGTCAAAAACAGAACCGCATGACAAAGCGTTGTTTATGTTCTTATGCTTAGATGTTTAATTGTAGGTCCTACCAGCTCCAGCTGTTCGAATAAGTTATTGCTCTTTTTGTTTTCAAATACTGGTTTGTTTATTTAGACTTCTTTGGCTATTAGAAAAGAAGTGATGAAGACTCGCCAGCGTCTAAATTGATTTTTAGTTGATCTCACTCATATTTGCCTGTTTAGGCCACAAACGAGTTAGAACTGACATTGTGTTGTTTTTTTTTGCCTGAAATGGGGTCCTGTTGTGAAAATATAGTTTTTTTTTCGACAGAATTCTCAGTTTGGAACAGAGGTCCTCATTCTCTTTCGGATTACGACTACCTAAAATCATTAGATTTTTTCAAAATATTTTGACCTTCTTGGGAAGTTGAAAAACTTATCTTTCTAGATAAGCAGTTACCTATTTAACAGCGAAAAATAAAAATAGCTAATATTTTCCTTGCGATAATTTGAAAACGAGGTTGAATCAACTTGGTCAAAGTGATGAAAGACTTGAGGGCCGAATTAGAGTAAAGCCAAGACAGATAGTCTCTGTGAGAGAGAATGCTTGCTTAACTTTTTCACAACTGTATAAAAATGATTATTTTCACTTCTTGATGATAGTCTATATCCCAGGGAAGAATAAAGTCAGATAGTCATACAGTAATGGTAATTCAGATAGTTATGTGAGCCATTTGAAGACAATTGGAGAGCAAAAATGGTTCAAAGGTTTATGACCTACCATGTCCAGAGGACTTGCAGGCAAGTGGGTGGCTGAGACTTATTCATGTATTATGGGCTTTGCTGAGACTTGTTCATGTCCCAATAGGCTTTGCCTATTGGGATAGCCTGCTGGAATCGCAGTGGGGTGACCGATATTTTTTGGTTGACTCATTACAGACATTATTTACTGGACTTGTAGGCGAGCGGGTGACTGAAATTTTTTTAACTGTCTGAGATTTGCCCATTGGGAAAAGCCTATAAGAATCGCAGCGGGGCGACCAAGATTTTTAGGCTGACGTCATTACAGACTTACCTGCATGAATCAACTTGAATCTGATTTTTGAATCTATCATCCAGTCTGTTGATTTCTGAATCAACTTGGTCAACTCGTATATCTGTTCCAACTATTTCGGTAATACCTATATTCAATCTGGATCTGATCAGCCGCCATAGTCTTAGTTGCAGTGGCTGGCGTGGTGCAAATGTGCTTAATGAGTTTTCGACACGCAGTTGAAGTGCACTTTAATGTGCATAGGCTAGTATAAAAATAAATGAAACATATTTGAAATTCGGAAACAGTCTATTGAGCCTCGATTAATTATGGGCCTATGAGAGGGATGGGCTTGCTGATCACTACAGAAGTTTTAAAGTGTCGGAATAAAATTGCATATGACGACCCTTATTTCTTGTTCAACGCCAATTTTCAAGTGATCCTTATTTTTTATTACCGCGATAGCCGAAGAGTCAACTTCGCATAACTAGGACGTTGCAAATGGAATTAATATTATACAGTCATACCACTAAGCAGTGGATAGTCTCCTTTTACTGATATACAAAAATCAGAAAATTCTGTGCTACCAAATTTTGTCCTCAGTGTGTTGTCGCAAGACAACTGAATAAGAGATTCTTCCTTTACAGAAGTGAATTCAGTAGTTTGTCAGTAAAAACATTGCTTTTCTGGCATAGTAAATAGTAGACTTATAGTAGGCCTACTATTATAATAAGTAGGCTTGTAGTGGGCCTATCACAGTAGCGCTATGGTACTAATAACAGTATGAACAGCGAAGAAAAAAAGGAAACTGTCATATCTTCGATGGTATACCTCTCGAGGAGCATGCAAGGTCGAACTTAGATTCTCTTCTAGATTTCAAGAAACTGAACCTGAAAGTTTGATATGGAGTTCCGAATTCCGAGTCTTTCCTTTTTTTGCATGAAATTGTAATTTTTATCGAATTCTCTGAAATTCGGTATCAAACAGTTCGTGGTAACGAACTGTAAGTAAGGAGCGACCCGGCTCAATAGTAATCGAAACTCTAAAAAACGGATTTTGATACCAATATATAGGCCTACATCAAAAGAATCAAATTTTTATGCTGATTTCAAATATATAAGTTTCATCAAGGTTAGTCTTACCGATCAAAAGTTACGCGCCTTAGAAAATTTGGCTTATTTTAAAAAAAAGGGGAAACACCCCCTAAAATAATAGAACTTAATTGAAAATCACACCATCAGATTCAGCGTATCAGAGAACCCTACTATAGAAGTTTCAAGCTCCTATCTGCAAAAATGTGGAATTTTGTGTTTTTTTTTTTTGCCAGAAGAAAGACCCCGGATGCGTGTTTATTTGTTTTTTTTCCCAGGGGTGATCGCATCGACCCAGTGGTCCTAGAAAATCGTGGGAGGGCTCATTAGAGCGGAAATTAAAAGTTCTAGTGCCCTTTTTAAGTGTCAAAAATGGAGGGTAATTAAGCACCCTCCCATGCTCATTTTTTTCCAAAGTCATCCAATTAAAATTTTGAGATGGTCATTTTGTTCAACATGGTCGAAAAAATACAATAACTGTGCCTTTGAGGATGACTTAATCCCCCACAGCACCCGGGGGAAGGTCTGCAAGTTATGAACTTTGCCCAATGTTTACATATAGTATTGGTTATTGGGAAGTATACGGAAGTTTTCAGGGGGGATTTGTTTCTGGTAGTTGGGGGTGGGTCAGGCGTGGGAGGATCTTTCCATGGAGGAAGTTTTCATGGGGGAAGGGACGTTGCTATGAAGGGGGCGCCTGATTTTCCGGTATTATTTTTAAAAAAGATCAGAAATTAAATAATAACAATTTTTTTTCCAACTGAAAGTAAGGAGCAACATCAAAATTTAAAACGAACAGAAGTTAATACGTATATGATTGGGCTCGCGCCCTACTCATTACCTCGCTCTATGCGCTAAAGTTTTATTGTACTTTCATCAGAGCTATTTATTCTAATTAACGGCCTTTTGTGATTAAGGGGTCATTCTTAAGGAGGATTGGAATAGCAAAATTCCCGGCTATCTCTTCCATGTTAAATACTTTTAGCTTGTCTGGCGACAACAGACGCATAAAGGCATCAATTTTGGTTTCTATCTGTTCCCCTGATCTAGCAACATAATCTGAGTTTCCTATTTTTTTTCTGGTCTTTCTAAATTAGGCTTTTTGTGCAAATTCCATTTCAACTTATCTAAAAGAACGGTACATACACGTTTAATAAAATTAACACGGACTTGTAGAGGATTTTGAAAGGAACAACTTGACTTTTAAGTTTTTTTCTAATTAATTCAAAAAAGACATTTTCATAAGTTTATTTGTTTCTACTAAAAGTTGTTACCATCAGTTTTACATTAGAAACTCTTGAACTGTTGCATATTTAGTTTCAAAAGGCGGGCATAAATACCAGTCTTCAGGTGATAAATAGTCAGGGTTTCAACTTGTATCGGCTGGCATGATAAGTGAATGTTTCAACATATTATGCAAATGGGAATGCTCCGTCAAATTAGGTTGTTGTAGTCCAAGATTTTAAAAGAAGAAAAAGGCAATTAAAGAAGAACTAGGCCTAGTTAGTTCACAAAGTGCTTCGTGAAATACCAGGACGCCGGTAGAAAATTTTCCAGGGGGGGGGGAAACGGCAAAATATCAGTGGTGGTTGAATGACATGGAATATAATTCAGGAACTTTTCGTAGGAATAAGTTTATTTTTAAATACTTTTAGAAAAGAACTCTCAGATAAAAAGAGCAACTAAATTGCCTGCAAAATGGAACAAAATACAGTAAATTTTAAACCGCAAAGAAACCTTGCAAAAGGATTAGTTTTTTTAATCAAGAATATATTTAATTATTATGCATTTAATTTTGAAAGAAAATCAAACTCAAACCAAAATTACAGAAAGATTGCTTTCCTAGATTATAACAGTTGTAGAATTGCCTTTATACAATTTTCTACGCCTTGGAATACTTTACACAAGGAGTAGAGATACTCAAAAATCATCCTGCCTGCACAGATACCACGTTTTGATTTTATAACGGCCATGTAAAATATACCTCTTTCATAACAGGACAATTCTTCTTCTCGGACTTAAATCCGTTATATATTCATACATTAAGAAAAAAAAAGAATAGCGAAAGAAAAACAAAATTTAAACTTACTATCTAGCATTCAGATTGACCCTCTTTCTTTTTATTGACCCTATTCAATTAAAAAAAAATGAACAAGTTCACAAAAATTTTCGTCACAAGAGAATCTTATCAAATAGTTTGTGAAAAAAAAACAAAAAAAAACTGGAAGTAAAGAGTGACGTGGACCAATATTCACCAAAACTAAAAATTTAATTCTCGTGACAATTGCTACACCGGCAGTATTGGCTTTTTATGCTAATTCTAAAAGTTTAGAATTTTTTCAGTTTATTGTTACCCACCCAAAACCAAAAATCTGAGAAAATTGGCCTGATTTTATGAAAAAAGGGACCCCCCCCCCAAAAAAAAGAAAGCGATCTTATTGAATAGCTCTTTATTAGGTACATCATATCAGAGAACCGTACCGTAGAGGTTTCAAGCTAAAATCTTTTCAAAAGAAACATCGTCGATGCATGTTTATTTGTTTTGTTTTTTCCCAGTGGTGATTGTATCAAACCAAAGGTCCAAGATAATTGGGAAGGAGCTCATTTAAACGTAAATTTAAAGCTCCCTTTTAAGTGACCATACAGATTAGACCCGGAGAAAGTCTTGTTTTCTTACTGTTTTAGGGCACAAAACTACAACTATACCCCAAAGAGGATGAATTTGCAATCAATTTAAAATTCTGAGAAGCTAATTGATTTAAAAGTATGAATAACTATATTTTAGGCTTTCCAGTTGTAAAAGAAGTAATGCCACACGGTGGCAGTACAGGATTCAACCAAGTTGACTCGCTTTATTTGTAATGAAATTAGGCTACATTTGGCGATCTGTAATTGCAGATCAGCTATAATGAGGGGGGTGAGTTATTGTTTAGGTGGGGATAGGGCAGATGCCTAAAAAAGTACATTTTAATGAACAAACTGCTTACTCTTCACGAGGCTTCAGATAAATGCTGAAAGAGGTAGGGGGAGTAGGACTTAATTAAATTGTTTCGCTATAGAGCAAAAATGTTACATTCCCATTTCTACCAGCACAGAAGTGGATAGCAAGGCAGGTTATCATCAGCCCTGCCAGGAAATTTCTTTGTGGTTGCAAATACTGCAAGGAACTTAGTTTTCAGCAATTTTAAATGGAGCTATTTTCTTTTTCTAGTTCTATGAAGTACTTCAATGTATTTAAACAAATCTATGTAATGTATTTACCGATAAGAAAATCCTATTTTTGAGGTTGTGATTGCTTCAGTTATGTAGAAGATCAAAGTTCTCACTGAATTTCCATCCAAAAAATAATAATACTTCTGTTCTTCCAACCGAAATTATTTTGTAGTGATATTAACAAGGACTTTTTTACCAAAATTACTATTCATCGCCAATTTTTTAAGTAGCCTATATTCAAATTTTATCCAAAATTGAAATTGAAAATTCAAACGTAGGACGGTACTAATACACGTACAATTATGGATTTACACATTTTAAAAGCAATTAAACAGGGATCTAAAAGACAGGTACCTTCTTTTTAAAATTTGTAGTCTTTTTCAATTTGACTGAAGGCTAATTCTGAGAGAAAAACAAAATTCTACATATCTGTCCGCTTTTTGCCTTTTTTGCGATTTTGTCTTTTAAAATCAGATGAGAGCTTGAAACCCTGCTATTCACATTTTGCAGAGTCAAGTTAAGGACCGCCTTCTAAACCCGTTTGCATTCAGCAAAAGATAACCGCCCCATTTTTGCACAGTAAAATCTCCTCTGCTTAGCTAATTTTCGGTTTTCATACCGTCCAGCCTTAAAGACTTGGAACAAAATTTGAACTTAGCGTAAAGAGCGAGGTATTGACTAGGGGACGAACCCCTAATAAACGTAATAAAAATATGCGAATATAGAACTTCGTTAGAAGAGATGCCTCAGGAGGTCCGGACGGGAGTCCATATATGGGCATAGAACCACGTGGTTTATGGACTTTGTCAGTGAGAATGAAAAAACAGGAATTTTGTCACATTTATGGATGGTTTTATGGACTTTGTCAGTGAGAATGAAAAAACAGGACTTTGTCACATTTATGTCTGTTTTCATGGATGGTTATGTGTGTTGATTATTTGATGTTTTTATGGATTTTGTCAGTGAGAATGGAAAAACAGGAACTTTGACACTTCCTTCTTGTTGTTGTTCAAGCCAGATGTTACGAGTTTCCGGGAAACAGTATTTGTTATTGTTGTTTCCAAGCGAAATGTTATGAGTTCCCGGAAACAGTTAATTAATGTCTGACAGATGACGTCAAGTTAATTAATGTCCTTGCATTTCCAAAGAGAATTGTCACCGAGAAACAGTTAGATCACACATGATGTCATGATTGATTGATTAACACGAAAGGGGAATTAATTTGTTGTTCTAAAGAGAATTGATTCACGAAAGGGGAATTAATTTGGAGTTCTAACAAGAGAATCGTTTCCGAGGCAGATGTTTTGATCTTAGCGCGCGAAAAGGTTTCCAAATAATTTGAAATGCATTAGCGCAGAGATGCCAAACAAAAGGAACATGCTGAAATTCCGTTTGGGGGGTAATTTTGGCGAAACCGTTTTAGCTATTTTATGGAATTATTTCGGCGAAACACTTAGAGACATTATAAAATATGATTTTTGAAGAGATTTTGGAGGAGGTTTTGAGTGTGGTCGTTATAATACACAAGTTTCAACTGAACAGTGTTGTGAGGTCCTCTACCCCAACCCAAAGGGCCCCGATTGCTCTACCCCAACCCAAAGGGCCCCGATTGCTCTACCCCAACCCCAAAGGGCCCCGATTGCTCTACCCCAACCCCAAAGGGTTCCGATCCCCCTACCCCAACCCCGAAGGAAGCCCCCGGTCCTCAAAGGTTCTCTGGGCTTCCAAAGGACCCCCCGGACCCCCAAAGGCCATCATCCTGTCCCCAAAT
>JAQQPU010018609.1:0-17318 GCA_029168905.1 Artemia sp. Kazakhstan ARC1039
TAAGACAAAGTTTTCAATAAAAACCTTATATGCCCCCAGGGTATAACTTATAACCCTTGCCCTGAGGGTTGTGCGGAGGGAGGGAGGGGGGTTGTAATCCTAAAAGACCCAATTTTCTGAACTTTCAACTACGTTGAACAAAATGGTTATCTCAAAACTTTGATTGGATGTGTTTGGATAAATGTTGGGCGTGAAAGGGGTGTTGAAAGGGGCGTGAAAGTTGCCTTTCAGTCACTTTTGACTATTAAAAAGGGCACTAGCCATTTCAATTTACAATCGAATGGGCCCGTTTTTAAGTTTTTGCGTCAGCGCTTTCTATGAAAACCTTATATGCCCCCAGGGCATAGCTTATAACCCTTGCCCTCAGAGCTGTGGGGGGGGGGTTGTCATCCTCAAAGACCTAATTTTCGGAACTTTCAACTACGTTGAACAAAATGGCTATCTCAAAATATTGATTGGATGTGTTTGGGGAAAAGGTGGGCTTGAGAGGGGGGTTAGTTGCCCTCCAATCACTTTTGAATATTAAAAATGGCACTAGCCATTTTTGGTTTTCATTTAAGGTTTTGAATTGTTACAATCCCCTGTTAAAACATATACAAATATAATTGCAATTACCAGTTGTTTGCTCTTTACGCAACTAAATTTATTCTCATACTCCAGTCTGTTCAATGATATTTGATTATTGAAGCAACGATACGTGCTAAACTTGAAACTTCTGTTTTTTTTTTGAGGTTTTTAATTGTTGGAGTCCCTTGTCAAAGATCGAATCATCATTAGTAATAATTGCAAATTTTCGTTTTTTAGGCCTTCCTACTTACATTATATAAGTGGTTGCGTTCAAACCTTTAAACTTAATCACGTAATGAGTGTATTTCATCTAACAAAAAAACAAACTAATTTTATAATTTTCAGACATTTTTTCTAGTTCAAATTAAAATATTAAAATTATCGGTCAGGCACCGTAAATATTTTTGCAGTTTACGTAATAACTTTAGCGATTTTTAACTGAACTTAAAACTTTTTCAGCTTTTTTTCATGTCTTAAAAAGACATTGCTTATACTTATAAGAAAAGAAATTCGGTAATGATGTTTTTCTAACAACGATTTCTAATAAGCTTCGAACTTTTGGCTTTCTTTTTTAAGGTTTTTGAATTGTTGTAATCCCTTGTTAAAATATATACAAATATTTTTGTAATTACCAGTTTTTTGCTCTTTAGTACGCTTAAAATTGTTATAATTAAACGAATATTTTACTTCAGGAGTCGTTCTTAAAGAATTGGGATAGAATTCGAACTTCAGCGTAAAGAGCGAGGTGCTCAGGAAGAGCAACCCCCCTCATATGCGTAATAATTTCTGTTTGTTTTAAGTTTTAATATTGCTCCTTACTTTTAGTTGACAAGACTTGTTTTTTTTTTTGTTTTTTTCTTAATTTTTGATCGTTTTTTAAATAATGCCAGGAAATCTGGCTCCGCCTCCACGGAAAAATCCCTCCTTCCCACGGATTATTCCTCTCGACAAGTCGATCCTGGTGAAAATTTACCCCGGAAAATTACCCTTAATATCTCCACGCGTAAAATTGGGTCGGCAAAGAGAAAGCAAGACACAAGACGAATTTAGTGTAGGACTTCTGGCAGATTCTACCCCCCCCACACCTGAAAAATGTATGCACACTTCCCAAATAATTAGTATTATACGTAAACAATGGTCAAATTTTGTAACTTAAAGATCTTTCCCCATGGGCTATGGAGGGTCATGATATCTCCAAAGGCATAGTTATTTGACCTTTCAATTATGCTGAACAAAATATATATCTCAAAATATGGATTAGATGATTTTGAGAAAATAGAGTTGGGGGAGGGGACCTAGCCGCCCTCCAATTTTTCTGGTTCCTTAAAAAAGGCACTACAACTTTTAATTTGTTTTAACCCTCTCCAGATATTCTAGGACAACTGGGTCGATGCGATCACCCCTGAGAAAAAAAAATAAACACGCATCCGTGATCTTTCATCTGGCAAAAATAATCCCACATCATTGGAGATAGGAGCTTGAAACCTCTACAGTAGGGTTCTCTAATACACTGAATCTGATTCTGTGACTATTCAGATTTTATTACTTTTAGAGGGTGTTTTCGCCTTTTTTCAAAAATAAGGGAAATTTCCTCATGCTCGTAACCTTTAATGGGTAAGACTAAACTTAACGAAACTTATATATTTAAAATTAGCATAAAATTCCGATTCTTCTGATATTTCTATTGATATCAAAATTTTGTTTTTTAGAGTTTTGATTACTATTGAGTCTCTCCTTACTTATAGTTTGGTACCACGAACTGTTTGATTGGAGGGAGACTGTCCCTTTCTAATCCCCAAGTCCCCCTTTCGGTCGTAGATATTTCGGAGGATGCTCAGTCTATCAGAAATTGAAATTCCCAGTCCTTTTTTTTAAGTCAAAACTGATTGGAAACCAACCGACCGTGAGAGGGGGGAGTATTTTACTTGGAAGGAAGAGTATTCTCATCGGGGGGTAAATTCAAGGAGGGGGAGCATTATTGGGGAGAGGGATGTTTCCTGAGGGGAGGTTTTTTTCCACAGGGGTGTTTTCCGTGGGGAAGGGGTATTTTCCAGGTGGGGTAACGCCTAGATCCATTGGACAGCTTTATATTGGTGACGGTATCTATATGGAAAATATTTTTCCAAAATTAATCAAGACCCTAAACAAATTTCCCTAAAATTGTAACCTAACCAGATTGTTTCAAACCGGAAAATTAACAATTATCTTATTCCAAACAATCCTATTAAACAAACAGAACCTGCAGAGAGAGATCCGCTTGTATAAAAATTATTACTTAAATTATCTGGAACAATGCATAGCACTTAATGCAAAGCAATTAAGAATCTGAAACTTACTTAACAGCTATTAGAGGGGAATATCGTTCTAAAAAAAAATCCTAGTCAACTAATCTGTCAATAGTATCAACAAACAAGTAGTTTAGTGTTCTGAAACCCTTCCTACTTATGCTCTAAGCCTTCAACCTGCAGGTGCCTCTAATTTCAGCCGGCAAACGGTTTATAAAAGTATTAGGGGGGATGGGAGGGGGAAACGAATTTCCCCCCTCCCATTTCAAATTATTAGGAGGGGGAAATGGTAATATTCCAGCTTTCAGTAAAAAACAATATATTACTGTTTTCAAGAAGAATTCAAGTAAACAATCCAATGGTGGCGATGTCAACCAGAGAATTGAAAAGGAAGAATGAATAATTTATAACATAATGCTGTTGTGGCAAAAAACTATTACTAATGCCTACACCAGGTCAATGTAGGTTGGAATGGGTTGATTTTTTTATTTTTTAATTTCATTTTAAATCCTCAGATTATGATTATTATTGACTTAAATCAACAAAAGTCCTCCACTTGGCTGTGTTTTCTTCTTAGTCAATTTATGTCCCAAGGCTTTTAAAAACAGTTCTTCATTCATTCTATATTATGGTTGCATTGACAGCTGGAACCTATTAGGCCTTAGTAGGAATCAAACAGTTCTTGGTAACGAACTGTAAGTAAGGAGCGACCCGGCTCAATGGTAACCGAAACTCTAAAAAATGGAATTTTGATACCAATAGATACATCAAAAGAATCAAATTTTACTGCTGATTTAAAATATATAAATTTCATCAAGTTTAGTCGTACCCATCAGAAATTACGCGCCTGAGAAAATTTGGCTGGTTTTCGATAAAGACCCTCTAAAAGTTATAGAACCTTAATGAAAATTACACCATCATATTCAGCGTATAAGAGAACCCTACTGTAGAGGTTTCAAGTACCTATCTACAAAACTGTGGAATTTTGCAAATGTGGAAATGTGGAGGGGCTGTCCCCTCCTCAACGCTACACTCTTTACGCTAAAGTTTTTTATTGTTTAAAAAAAATAAGAGTTATGAGAAATTAAAACTTTAGCTTAAAGAGCGAGGCGTTGAGGAGGGGACAGCCCCTTTCATATACGGAATAATTTCTGTTCGTTTTAAGTTTTAACTTCGTTCCTTACTTTCAGTTAAAAAACTTGTTTTTTTCTATTTAATTACATAGTAGGAACTGCTAAGAAAAAGCCGAACGCTTTTTACTGCGTGTGATATATCATAGTTGCAGCGGTAGCTGCAACGTAGTAAAGGACAAATCACGGCCCATTGTAATAAAAAATTAGACAAGACTGGCTATTGAGAAAAAATGCCGTTTTTTATTCAGGAATGGTATGTATTATCTAAATCAGTCTTAATAGTTCAATATTATTTTGATACCAAATTATAGGAATTTTAAAAAATAGCCTGAAAAAATAGCCTTGAAAATGACGTCCGATCCAAACAAAAAGTACATCATTGGAATTGCCGACAACCAGAGTACAGGAGGCTTACAGCCCTTTGGCTTGAACAAAAAGGAAAACCACTTTTTTGCATATTAAAACTTTAAATAAAAGTTTATATTTAGATAAAACGTAATTTCTGATAAAAAAAAAGAAATGACTGCATCTTTATGTATGCGATTATATCAGACATTTATCTTCTGAAGATTAATTTTCCGGGATATGATGTCATGTTTGAGTGACTCTACTGCCTATCTCCCTTTCGTTTGTTCTCTACTAGATTCCAAAAAAGAAAAAGCCGAGGGATTTATCCTGTGCTACATAGACAATCTAAAAAACTACATTCAAACATTATTTACCCTAAGCAGTTCCTGGGAAAATTACTTTAATATGCATATAGGAAACTGTCTAAACAATAGTTTAATATTTGAAATATGCCTAGAGGACGGCCCAAAAAATATCTATTAAACAGTTGCTGAAAATAATGCATCGTTGGAAGAACAGCAGCCTGGACTGGGTTTTGGAGTTAGAACAACGGCTTGTTTGCATAAATCAGGATAGTTTCTTAGAAACTGCAAAAGAATTTATTTTTTAGGAAAATATGTATTGGGTTAGGCTTGTTAGTTTCAAGAGTGGCTTGGGTAAAAGTGATGACAACGTCGTTTTTTCAAGGACTTGCTAAGAAAAAGTCTAAGATTGTTTTTCAGTGTGTGATATATATTTAAATGAATTCATTAAAATTGTGCCCGAGCAGAGCAAAGCGCAGCTTCACATAGTGCAGTATGACAAAAACCTATAAACAATGTAAATAGAAATTACGTTTTTGCTATATTTTCATCTGCTTCCTGTTGCTCAAATGTCATTGATCTGCTTCAAGTTGCTCAAATGTCAGAACTTTTTGTTACTTAATCCATATATGAAATAACGGAACGGAGAAATGATATTTTACTGAACAGTGAAAGACGTTGGTGTTAATATTTTTGCTGGTAAAACAAAAGAGGCAATTAAGAAAACTCTTATAACGCTATGAACAAGTCTGTAAACTTGCATCTTCCAAAAATGTAAAAAATAAACTGTATAAAAATATATTTTTTCGCAAAACTAACAACATTGTCAATTATTAAAAATAGTTAAAAAGGGTATGTTATGACTCTTCTCCTTCTACTGGATAATACTTTTCTGAATCAAAACATTTCACATTGCTCTTCCAGTCGCAAACGTGGTGTCTTTGATTGAACCTTGTGCCGTCAGGACACGTAAAAGTGAATTTTCTGTCTCCCGGTGTACACCAATGCCATGCCTATAAGAAATATACTTTTTGATATTTATCTTACTTTGGCTTTCCAGATTAGAATAAAGACTTATCAAATGAAAAAATTATTAGGAAGAGCATTTAATTGTTTCAATGGGTTCACCTTGCTTGAGTGTTTGGTGTTTCTTTTATTATTTCAAGCAGAAGTGGGCCCTTGGCAACTCTCTCTTATATCCCGCCCCTTCCACCGCCAGCGTCTCAACAATAAATTGGGTACTTCGTAATTTTTGTGTTTCTAATTTAGACATTTTTCAAGGAATTTTTGGCCAAAAAGACAGAGTGAAGCGATTTTCAGAAGCCTGTGCCACTTCTGAAACCTACCTATCTTTTCTATTGAAGTGCATGCATTCTTAAGAATTTTAGTTTTTCTTCGAGACAAATCATTTAAAAAAATTTTGTGCGGAAATATTGATAGAGGGGCTAGCTAACAAAAAATTTTAAGTTCTAGTACCCATTTTATGTATAGAAAAGAGATCGCATCACAGCAAAATGTCCTATTTTTCCTTTTAATGCACTAAAAAAAATTCTTTTTTGCCCGAATAGAATTAGAAGATATTAAAACGTATACAAAGTTCTTTTAGTCTCATAGTTTCCTTAAACATGCACAGAAACTAAACAGTCATTAGAGTAATGCAGTAATACTAACACTTATATAGTATTTGATAGCAACAAACAAACTATTACGGGGGAAATTATTGGATACTTTTTTAAAGAAAAGGGTATACGGAGCATATTTGCACTCTTTAACGTAATTATTTACTTTCATTGGAAATCACTCTTTTTTATTTAGTTGCTAATCGCTTTTACTATTGAAAGAAAATTTATAATTTTTATAGATTTCCTTGTCTTACGATCAGATTGGAGTAGGTAACTGCGCTGAAGAGACTTAGAACAGAACTTGTTGACGCTCTTAAGGGTAGAATAGTATATCTACCTGTTGAAGTGCAAGCCAATGCAGATATTCAGCCTGAAAAACTTCTTAACATTGATAGTTTTGTAATCATTTTTCAATGGTCAACCTGCTTATAACAAGAATGTTTGGACTACACTAATAGATTTGAGAAAAGTCCATGAAGTACTGCTGTGGCTATAAGAAATCAACAGTCTCTATAAAACAATGCCTGCATACACCATAGAAGATTTAAAGAAAATACTTGAAACGTGACTTGCTAAAAAATGGTTGGTTGTTCATAATTTACCTGAAATACTGGAAACTGCAATCCTTCAGAAACTGACAGAAAGTGCAAAATCTGCATTGGTTGAACATTTTTCTATCCAGCCACTCAATTTAGCGGTTCCAAAAGATTTTATACAAGATTTTAAGCGAATGAAAGATCTTGGTACTGACTAATTTCAAATCAAGAAATTAGAGGTGAAAGCGAAGACTTATTTCAGGGAGAATTTGATCTAAAAGTGTTTCCACATCTTTTCCCGAAGGGCAAATATGGCATGTAAGACAAGGCAAGACCTTTTTGGATTAGGAATGCAGAATATGTTAAATCAAGGCTTTTTAGCAGACATACTAAGCTTCATCTTGACCAACAGTTTTTTTTCATATCTTTCAATTGCAAGAACTTTCTTACATGTTTAATAGCGTCGGTCACGTGTTTCGAACTGTGAAATCAAATCAGAATACTCGTCAGTTTATAGAAAGGCTTCACTCCTGTAATGGAGAGATGGAATTGGAATTTGTTTTCTGTTCAGTCAAAAATAAGAGGATCTCAGCAGTATTTTCAATCTCTTTCCTGTAAAGTAAAATCAATGATTGAGCAATTGGGTCCAACGACTTTATTCCTGACAGCTTCATGTGCTGAACGGTACTCTCCTAAATTCATTGACTATTTACAGACTGTCCATAAAAACGTACCTGGTGTGGAGAAAATGACCCGAGCAGAGTTAACGTGTCTAGATCCAGATGAAATTCCTATGCAATTTGACAAGAAATGGACAACTCTATTTAATGAGCTAATTTTTTCAATGACCAATCATTTGTTTGGTAAAATTAGGTATCGTTTCTGACGTATCGTGTATCAGAAACAAGGTGTGCCTCATGTACACTGTGTGTTGTGGATTGAAGATACTCCTATTATTGGGAAATCAGCAGCATCTGAAGTGATTCAGCATATCGATAGCATTATAACTCGCTACATCATAGATATCTAGTGTGGTCTTAGAATATAACTATCGCTGCAACCCGGAAAGTGATCTGATCTGTTCTCGGTCTGATCTTATCTGTTCGTTGTTTGATGTGAAATAACAAACAGGAAAAGGCCTATGGGTTTTTCTTAATTGGAATAGTTAGAGACGACCTGGCTACAACCTACGATTATGATGTCATTGACCTATCTTTAACATGAAATATGTATTTTTTTTTGTACAAAATTGATTCTATTTTAAAAATAATCTGTTTTAATTACAAAAGGCGTTTTTAAGGTGAATTTACCTTTAAGTGAGAGCCAATTATTAACACTACGTTTTCAATCTTCAGAATAAAAAACGTTCAACTTCAGAATAGTCGAACAACTATTCTAAACTGAGAAATAAAATAAAATTTATTTAAAAATTTTATTTTTTGTTATGTAAAAACAGCACAGCGTTATAGATGTGCCCTTTAGGAGTTATGCCAAAAACAAATTTTATTCCAAGAGACAATTATAGCTTTGAAGTGACGTATGAAATAAAATTATTTTATTTCAAATGTTCAGGAATTATTCTACTTAAATTAAAAAAAAGTTTTTTTGTTAAAAACTTCAACAAACATTACTGCATCTTATATAACTATATCTAGATGCTTTTGTGATGTTAAAAATACTAATTTGGTCTTCTTATGCAAGATGATTACGAAATAACATTCGTTACTCCAGTATTACTAAAATATTGTTTAAAAAAATCATTTGTGTTAAAAATTAATTCTATTTATTAAAAAAATTTCTATATACATCCATTGTCTTTAAAATGAGCCATTAAACAGCTCTCTTTGATGTTCCTGTGCCCCACTAGCTTTGGAGGAAGAACAAGAAAAATATATGCCTTATATGCAGAATATTGTACTTCAAGCAACTTATCTGGTTTTTCAAGCCAATAAATTTTCTTGTTTTTAATCCAATGCACGATAAGTTTTCTGTATAGGGATTTCGGACATGGTACTTCTTGTTTTGATCCGACAGTATTTTTCAGGAGTTATGGGCTATTAAATTTCTTAGTATTGGACGTGGTCGTCTCTTACTAGTCTGCTAGCTACGAATGCAACCCAGATTATACAAAAATTATTTCTTCGTCAAAAATTGATTCAATTTTTCAAATTATTTTTTTCTTTCTTACATATAGTAATTTCCATTTGTTCTAGCAACCCGCTAGCCCTAGTAGAAAAAAGGAGGCATAAAAGTGCTATCCATGCCAAAAGTGATTTTATCTGTTTTTCAAGGTAAAAATTACTGTTATCCTCTAATAAAAAGTTCACAACCAAGCTGATTCCAATGGTTCACTTTTTATTTTGATCTGCCAACATGTTCGAGGAGTTTAACCAGGATATTTTCATCAGAAATATTCAGTCTGAAATATCATTGTCTCTCGGTTGGGCTCGATAGTTATACTAGTTGACAATGTGCCGTCCGGCACTTGTTGATTATATAATGTTGGTTCAGTTGGAACAAATTCCTCCACTTTGCACATGGAATCCTCTGCATAGAGATACCAAAGGAACAATACTATAAAGGCAGGTAAACTGAACCAATAATGAGCCATTAAAGTTATTGTAAGCATAAAATAGGTCAAATATGTAATTGCTAAGAATTTTCTGTCTTCATTAGTACGTTTACTTCTTTTCCACTGTTTAGAAAACATAAGATAATAACAAAAAAGCAAAAAATAGAATGCAAATGTACGTAGAGTCGAAAAATTAACTGTGATCAACCTACTAAAAACCAGAAGTATGTTTAAAGTAGTCATAGCTGCTACCAGAAAAATACATTTTAATTTATTACTAAATCCCATTTCTGTGTTTTAGTTAAGAATCAAATCCATATATGGACGTACCAAGCTACAATACCCAGTTTGGATGCTGTTTCTTATTTAAAAATTGTTGTATGAAATTTTCTTCGGTAGATTTTGAGATTCTTTTAATAGTTCTTAAGGACAATTTTTTGCTATTTTTACTTGTTTGATTCGTTAAAATGATCATTTTAACCGTGAATCTTTTTTTCCGTTGATTTAGACGAGTTCTGAAAATTAAAATGCAATGTCACATAAATTGTTGTGAATTAACATGCATTAATACGTTAATTGTCAAACGTTGTCAGTTTTCATTCTATTAATATTGTTTCTTCTGGTTTTAGGTTCTAAAATTATGTTTCTTCTGGGTTCTAGTTTTAAAATTATTTATGATCAAAATACTAAGAATCACAACTAAATCTAAAACTGTCATAGCTACTACCAGGAAAATATTTATCAATCTTCTACTAAATGGCATTCTGTATTTTACTTAACAGTAAAATCCATATATGAGCGTACCTAGTTATAAGACCCAGTTTGGATGTAGTGTTGTAATGGGATCAATTTTCAAAAACACAAAAATTAATTCCAATTAAAGTTACTCAAGTAAAATAACATCACCCAAAATATGAACCTGAAAATTCAAGTAACCTACAGATCTTGCAAGTCTCAAACGTTCAATTTAAAATAGTGAAACAAATGTATTTAATTCAAACATACATTGTAAGAATCTTTCCCACAGAAAATATAATAAATAAATCCGACTCCGCGTCGCCAAAGTATGCAATAAATACCAGTCTGACCAAATCTTATATGACAGGCGACTAACAATGTAATTTAAATCTTAAGAGCTTGAAATTCCAAACTATCAAGAGATGGTAGAATTTATTATACAAAAAAAATAGTCACTCGATATACCAAATATTTTTGTGTAATCTAATTGCATTGTTCTGAAAACTAAATTTAGATCTATGTATCTCAATGTAACTAAATCGTATTGTCCTTTAACAACTTTCACAGAAATAAATTAAAAGTCTTCTAGAAACTAAATGACTCCTCGCTAGCAAAAAGTTACAATGTAAAACTTTATTTTGTTGTGAAAACTTCCAAAGTGATATCTTAAAAGTTATAAATCGTAATTAAACTCAAGTAGCCCATTGGTATATCACTATCCAATAGAAATATAGGACATACAGTGGAACGAATAGAATCAGTGTAATGTACTTTTTAGTAACGCCTGAACGTAACCTCTGGCGAAATTGGAGAGAGTAAATAGTTAGGACTTAGCGATTTTTGCGCCAGTCTTTTAGCAGTCTTTTACGAGTCTTGCGACAGTCTTTTGGAATCGACTGTGAGTCTATTATGTGAATTTTAGGCGAATTTAAAAACAGTTTTATTGAACGTTATTTGTATTGCCCCAGTGATCAACTTTTAGTCTCTTTTACTGCAAAGTGCTTTTGATATTCCCGCCAAGCTCTGTACCGATTATGTGAGTAAAAATAAATACATTACTTTCTTATTTTATTCTCTTTGTGTTAGTATTTTTCAAGATAGTTAGTCCTTGTGGCTCCAATCGCTCTCAAGGGAACCTGAAACCCTTCAATCTGATTTCGACTCAGTATGGCCATTAATACAAGCTCCCCATTTGAACCGCTAGTTTAAGCTCCCCACACGCAAAATTTCGCCTCCACTCAGGTATACTACTCGCGAACCGTCCACTAAGAGTTTAACTGAAAATTGCCCATAGAAATAATTAACTGAAAAATTCATATACAAAGAAATAACTTAAAGTATAAGAACAAAACCTCTCTTTTTATTGAAACACCCCCCCCATTAGAATTGGCGCAGCCTGGTTAAAGGAGCAAAACACAAGGACAAACTTTTCTACAAAAGAAAGATTATTGAGAAATATTACGCATACGGAAATTGCAATATTTTGTGCATGCTTTGAAGTGCAATATTTTGTGCATGCTTTGAAGTGCAATATTTTGTTAGGCCTAAGTCCCCTTAATATAGTAACAAAAAAATACATATAATATGGAAGTGTCAAATTTGAGTTAAAAAAATAAATAATAATACCAGTGCCAAATTTTAATTTAAAAAAAATCAATATGTCGTTAGATTCAAACGAACAATCGTTAAAGCAAAAACTTATTGCCAAAACAGTGAAAATTTCAAAATCCCTTCCTTCATATAACGGAGATTCAGATTTAGATGAATTTAGTATCCAATTAAACCAATTCGTTGAAGTGACTCAAGCAGACTTAAAATCATTAGTAGGCATGTTATTAATGAGACTTAAGGGGCAAGCATTAACATTCCTAAAAAAAATAGAAAATACAATAAGGGAAGATAACGACCTTCCAATAAACTCAATAGAAAAATTCCTAAAAGCGTTCCGAGAAAGATTTGTTGAAACCAGTTCAACACACAAATTAAAGCACGGAACTGTATGTTTCGACGAAACACAAAATGTTAGGGAATACCTACACAAGGTAATGGTATCCATTGATGCTAAATACGGAAAAGATTCTGGTCCTTTATACGATAAAATTGTACTAAATGCTTTCATGCAAGGATTGAGCCCCAAACTGTACCGAATGTTGATATAAAAAAATATTCAAACATTAGAGCTAGCAGTTCCGGAAGTAGAGAGAATGATTGAAATTGACTTGATTGTTGCAAATCACAATAAATCAAGAATAAATAATGTAGAAGATTCAACTCCGGGACGATGACGACGAATTTCCCCAGGATTTGTCGAGAGACAATTCACCCAAACCGAACCAAAATAGATCTTCAACCCCTACCAGGCAAAGAATGGTACGTTTTGTACCCACGAACACGGCAAACTACGCAAATAAACCCCCAATTATATGTTATGCATGTAACAAACAAGGACACATCGCCAGGGAATGCCGTACGAGAGACAACTATACACCAGCAACCCCCAGTTTTAATAACCGTTTGTTCGGGAGAACAAACTTAATGCCAATGGGTCAGGAAGTTATAGAAATAACCTCCCACGTCTGTAAACCCCATCGTTTTGCAACCCCTACCAACAAGGATTTGCGTATTCAAATCCTTCCCCCAACCGACAAAATAATTATCGGTTCTCCAACCCAAATACGCGATAAAACATGTACCAATTTAATTCACAGACAGTGTATCCAACTAGTTTTAACAGGAACACGAACGGTAACAGAGGATATTTTTTCCCGACGGGGAACCAAAGAAATTTTTCGGGAAACGAAAGAAATTTTTCGTCAATACAAAATGAACAAATGCCGCGAGCCGTCGGCACAAGAAATTCCAACCCACGCAACAATTCGTGGCAACAAAGACAATCAAATGTCAATCAACTTGGAACTTCCCTAGCAAGTTAAGTTCCCACCGAACCCCAATGTCAAACCCCAACCCATCAAATAAGTGCACAGGGAAAGGAATTAGGCCCCCAAGAAAATTAACCGGGACCCTGGAGGCCAGTATTTTTTATAGGTGCCTTACAGTAGTTGTACCTTATTTAAGTGATAATAATAACATATTACCCTTATTAAATGATTTTGGTGTTGCAGGTATTAATTTCAAAGCGTTAATTGATTCCAGTGCGTCAGTTAACATAATAAACTCGAATGTATTTAATAGACTACCAGTACATATTAAGCGACGGAAAAATTTCAATATTCCCAGTTTAACTAGCGTCACAGGACATAGACTGGTAGCAATAGGCTCTATACGTCTAGATGTGACGAAAAATAATAGAATCTTTCCTACAAACTTAATAATATTCAAAAATTTCCCATATGAGGCTGTAATCGGTGCTAATTTTTTCAAATCTAATAAAGTGTTATTAGATATATCAAATAACAGACTCGTGTATCCATACGATCCTATTCTAAAACGCGTAGAGAGAGAGAGGAAGAAACAGTGAATAGAATAAAATATTTTGTACCCCATCTCTCGTCCTGTGGGAGAAAATCTAGCAGCAAATGGATCGAGTCAATAAAATCAAAAATAGGGAAAATGCAGGAGTATAGACAAACAGAAATAAAGAAAATAGCTGAATTATGGAATGAAATAATAAATCCAAGTACTGTCCCCTTGCAACCAACCCCAAAAGCTGAAGACTTGACGCATCCAAGCGCCAATCTTAACTTAATAGAAAATAACTTGGAAGAAAAATATTATGGATTCGCGGTGCGTAAAACAAAGATCCCCCTAAAAACAATGCAAAGAGTTCAAATCTCTCAGATGGTCACCCCCGTAAACGACGATTCCGAAATTTGGTTTGCATCCCCGTGTACAGGAAACCCCGAATATATATTTTGTGAAGAACAGATCATTTTATATGAGAAAGGAGAAGGTTTTATTTGGTTGACCAATACACATGAAAATGATACGATTACATTAAAAAAGGGAACAGGCCCCGTTGAAATACAAGTCTGAGACTTCTGAGCACGAGCTAAACAAATGGAAAAACTCCAAGAAAACATTAGTTAATAGCATTGGTGTTAGTAATCCAAAGAATAGGTACCCATTAACAAGATCCAAATTTTGGGGAAAATTTAAATTAGATCATATCCATGATACGCAATTAAAAGAAAAATTATGTGAATTGCTCTGGGATTTTAGAGATATATTTTCCACATGCGAAGAAGATATTGGATTGATACCGTTCTATGAACATTCTATCCAAACTACAGGGTTGCCTGTAGCTAAAGAGCCCTATCGCATCCCTCATCCCTACAAAACCTCCTTTTCGACGACGGAATGTGGTTCTTATGAATATTTAAGAGTACCCTTCGGACTCAAAACTAGTTCAAGTGCACTATGTAGACCTCTGTTACACTTATTACGTGGTATAGAAAATATTATCCATTTTGTGGATGATGTGATCTGTGTAGGAAAAACCCCAGAGGACCATTTAAACATATTAGCCAAAGTTTTTGAAAAATTCAGAGAGGATAATCTAAAATGTAGACCTGAAAAAGTAAATTTACTTCAATCCGAAATAAAATTCTTGGGAATGATAGTGATCCATGGCCAAACATCACCGGACCCTGAGAAAATAAAATGAGTAGAAAATCTCAAACCTCCGAAAACTATAAGACAATTGCGAGCAATTATTGGTTTAACCAGTTATTTCAGGAAATTTATACGTAACTACGCACAAATTGCAAAACCCCTAACGGATCTAACTAAAGGGACCTCCCAAAATATTACCTGGTCACAGGAAGCTCAAAATTCTTTGGACACTCTCAAGAAAGCACTTACTTCTGAACCAATATTATTGTTACCAGACTTTGAAAAAGGATAGTTCGTAGTCACCACCGACGCCTCAGCTCTAGGCATCGGTGCAATCCTTTCCCAATTAATCCCCGTGGAAAACTATCCCGAGCCCTTACAGGAACCCCCTCAGTATATAGAGAAAGTCATATGCTATTCAAGTAGAACTCTAACGAAAGGCGAAAGAAGTTATTCAGCGACGCAATCGGAGTTACTATCTATAATTTACCATTTAGACAAATTTAGACATTATTTAGTAGATCGAAAATTTAAGTTGCGTTCGGACCATAAAAGCTTACAGTACCTAAGCACATTCAAAAATCCAACTGGAATCTTAGCTAGATGGATAATGAAAATCCAAGATCTGGATTACGAATTTGAATATTTGACCGGTAAACAAAATGCCCCCTGTGATTACTTGAGTAGATACCCCGAAAATAACTCCTCAGATAACGTAAATAAAGAAATAAATGCCATTAATCCCAGTAAACGAAAACACAAGAAGAAAAAACCTAAAATCCAAACAGAAGAAAACGAAATTACTCATAGCCCCTTATCCCTAGCTAACATTAAATGAAAACAAGTTAAGGATGAAATGTGTTTGACTCTCATTAATTATTTTGTGAATTCCGATAATCTCCCCGATAAGTTCAAAGCCCTGAGAAGGGAAATAGACAATTTTTATTATGATTTGGATGAAGAAATCCTTTGTAGGATAGTAGCAGGTGAAACAAATAGCAATCAAACTTTAATAGTCCCTGTACTACCCCAATGCTTAATAATACCTGCCTTCAAATATTTCCATTCCGACATAGGTGGACATTTAGGAATATCTAAAACCTTTCACAAGTTAAAACAATATTTTTATGTACCGTTAGCGTTAACAAAACTTAAGGATTTTATAAATACACGTGAAACGTGTAATTTAAGGAAAAATCCCCAAACGTATCCTAATCCCCCGATGGGAAGAGTGCCAGTAGCAAGGTTTCCTTTCGATATCGTTTCATTCGATTTGTATGGAACTAGCGGAGGATTACATGTTTCTAACAGAGGTCATACTTGCGTTCTTTCAGTCATAGACCATTTTACCGGCTTCACTTTTGCCAAAGCATTGAAAAATGAAGGCGCATATACCACAAGTAAAGCGTCAGCGAAAATATTTTTAAAAGTTGGCGTTCCTGACAAGGTTATTAGTGATAACGGAAGCAACTCTGTTTCTAAAGTAACAAAAGATTTAATGAGTTTCCTTAAAATAGAAAAATTATTAACCTCTCCCTACCATCCCCAAGCTAATGGAAAAATTGAAAATAGGCACAAAATATTTTCAATGTCTTGAGTATTTATACAAAAGACAATCGAAACGATTGGGATCTATATCTGCCTTGCTTAACCAATGTAATTAATACCGCTTATTCAGAAACGACTAAAGAAAGTCCATTTTTTCTTTTTTCGGACGCGATTTTAAAATACCTTATCAGGAAATTATAGAATCCAGACAGTATTACAATAACACAGAGGACTACAAGCAAGATTTTATAAATAGGATGAGGAAAACCTATAAAGTAGTTACTTAAGAATTAGAAAAATGTAAGATAAACCAAGAAATAAAAAACGAATCCAAAGTCAAAGGGAACATAAACTTTAAAATAGGAGATTGTGTATATCTAAAAAATGAGGCAAAGCAAGAAGGCAAGAAACTTTCCAATAAATATTCGGGACCTTACAGGATAATCAAAAGATACGACAATGATTTTACTTTTAAAATGATAAACCCAGACAACGGAAGAACATATAAGGCACATGTTGGCCGTATAAAAGGAGCCAAGTACCCAGTTAGTTGGGCACCCAAACCCTCATTTTCAGATTCATCAAACTCAGAAAATGAATTCCCTAAGTCAAGGCTAGCCGAATTAAAACCCTTCAATTTCAAACAAAACTATTTCGAGAATCATAGCGACGAGGAAAATTTTGAAGAATTTTTAAATGAAAAATTTAGTCATCCCTAAAAGAAATCCCTTAATACCTGTACCAATAAGAACACCAAAATGCCCAAAGAGTTCATCATCAGAAAGCTCGGAAGAGTTAGATTATACGCTGTCCCCAAAAACCTAATTTCTCCCCGATAGAATTTCGACCCCATGTCCTCCCGAAAGATTTTCTGATGACATGGTATCCCCAGAAACCCCGATAGAAAGACCCCTATCGTTACAGGATGAATTAAACAGAGCTATGGAAACCCCGGGTGCAAAAATAAGGAAGACTCCACCTAGGGATACAAATGAAGGAAATACAAAAAGTTTGAGAGAAGCCATGGACATTATCAGTTACCCGATTAAAACAAGGCAAAGTACCTTGCCTTGGACCCAGGAACACCCTGAAGAT
>JAQQPU010018610.1:0-11871 GCA_029168905.1 Artemia sp. Kazakhstan ARC1039
AGTAGTAGTAGTAGTAGTAGTAGTAGTAGTAGTAGTAGTAGTAGTAGTAATAGTAGTAGTAGTAGTTGTAGCAGTAGTAGTAGTAGTAGTAGTAGTAATAGTAGTAGTAGTAGTAGTATATTAGTCTTGTATATTGTCAAATCTTTGCTGATCCCAGAAAATGTTTTCTGCTGGGTTTGAAAAAGTTTCTTCGAGTAGTTTTGTGAGTATATTGTTGTTGTGACTTCAAATGTTTGGCTTTCAACGAGGTGAAGCAGCGTCGTTTGGGGGGGGGGCAGTTGACTCCTCAATAATTTGGAGAAAAGGCTATTATATAGCATATGCCCCTTGACTCTCCAAATGTAGACCCCTCTTGCCCCCATTAAAAATGCTGGAGCTACACTCCTGCTGAGGTGGAGCTGCTCATTAAACTTATTTTTAAAATAGCACTTTTGTTATTTTCAAAAGAGTTAGAAGGACTTAAATTCTAGTTCTACAATTAAGAATGACTTAAACCCAGCAGTAAATTCCGGACTTCTGAAAAACCTTTGATTGAAATTGTTCAAGGTCCTTAATGCTATTACTTGTCCAAGGGCGTACCCAGAGAGGGGGTTAGGGGGGTTTGAACCCCTCCTGAAATGTTTTTTTGACTCGTAAAAACGTAACAAAAATGAATATAAACAAATTTTCTATGCGTTTTTTTAGTTTTTTGTGTAAACCCCCCCCCCCCAAAAAAAAAAAAAATTGGAGAAAACCCCCCGGAAAAAAAAAAATCTTAGGAACGGCCTTGCTTGTATCTACAGTGAACTCACTCGGATTCAAATTGTTTTGCGAAAACACGTTGTCAATAGTGGGTTTGATATCACCGTCCTAGTCTTCTCAAACACGCTTTTACTTATGCTTCGTTTTTCCAAAATAAATAAAGACGTCAAAAAATATAAAACTGGTATGAACATCCTTTACCATCCAAAAACACTTTACCATCTTATTCGTTGTCAATTTTCATTTACTTTTAAAGCCAAATGCAGCGGAGGTTTATATTAAACTAAAACAAAATTGTCCCCTCTCTACACTTTGCAAAACATATGTTTTTTTTTGTATTATCATTTTAAAAGAGGAAAATAGAAGTCCTTTTTCCCTCTACATTTTCGTGAACTAGCAAGTCTGCCCTAGTTCCATTTATTTTTGACTCGAATTCTGTACTTTCAAGCCTGCATGCCTTCCATTCCGCAAAAAGCTTTTGCTCTTAGATTATGCCGTTTTTTTCCAAGAAATTAGAGAATTTTCTGAAACAACATTTTACCCTTACTTCTCTCGTGCTAATTTTTTTTTTTTTTTTTTTTTTTTTTTTTTTTTTTTTTTTTTTTTTTTGATTTTATTTTTTTTTTTTTTTTTTTTTTTTTTTTTTTTTTTTTTTTTTTTATCTAGAGTAATGAAGCATATAAAAACAGCTTAATTTACCTCTTAATTTTTTTATTCTAAAACTTAAATATTATTTTTGAAACTATATTATTAATATATCTAGGTCTTGTTTAATTTTTTAAAAAGAAAATATATGCTATTCCTTCTTGAACTATAATATTTCCCATTCAGTTTTCTTTATTTTAAGTTCATCCTGGCCCAAAAGTGGCTAAATATTTGAATGGTTTTGGAAATCTCATTTCTAAAAGTTTCAGTATTTGCTTAAAGCATAAGCTATTTCCGCTGCTAAAACATAGGCTTCTTTATGAAGTAAACATATCGTCAAATGAATATTACATAAAATTATTTTCAATTTTTCGCCCTGTACAATTCCTCCGGAGACATCTCTGGACGCAGGATTGACACTACTCAGCAGAGACAATATAGGGCTATAATACCTAGTGGCCAACACTTTTTTGAACATTTCTCTTAGCTTCTAATGTTTAGGTCTCGACTTATCGTTTGTTTTATATGTTTGTTGGTGGCTCTAATGAAAACCCTAGAATTGTGTACTTTTTATTAGCATCATTTGTTTAGATATGCCTTAACGGGTAATGACCACCGAATTTACAGGTTTATTCTAATTTAAGAGTGTCAAGTCAAGGCATTACTGACTAGGGAAAAAAGCTCCTCACGATTTTACCATAAGATGCATCTCTCCTTTATTAGTTAATTTCTCGCAAGTAATTGTGTCTGGGCGGAGTTTAAAAAATAACTCAGGGCCTATATATATAAGGTCCCGGATGTAAATCGGTAATCAAAAGTGGAATTGTGGTCGAAGAGCTATAATGTAAGTAGCTTTGGTTTGTTATATAACTCCTCTTTCTGAAACAGAGTATTTTGCAACAAAATTTATCTGCGGGAATCAATTTGTTAGTTTGATCCGTAAATAAGGCAGTTTTAACAGCATTTTAGATTATTTATGTTACCTGTGTTAATCTAGGTACACCAACCAATACCAAAATTCAGAACTGTGTTACCTCCGTAACTTGAGCAAAAATTAGAAATAAAATATACTTTACTTTACACAGACAGTTAACGGATGTCAGTCTTTTTGTTATTTCCTTTTGGACGAACTTTCTTTCGTCTGCAGATGAACTCAGTGTCTGTGAAGAATTTAGTCTTCACAGACTGAATTCTTCTCAGTGTCTGTGAAGAATTACCTTCCTTGGTGCCGTTTGGATAATTAAATAAAATTATGGTCACAAGGACAATTTAACTTTCCATAACCTCTAACACTATAATATCACGGTTTTTACAAAATGGGATAAACGGTGAGCATGTTAAGGTGAAGTTATTTTCTGCAAAACTTATTTCTCATAATTACTTTATTAAAGGTTATAATCAGTCTTTGCTGAGGTATAAATAAATTCGTTTTAAATTGTAAACCTGGCAATATATGTATACAAAGAAACGGCAAAAGCTGTATTTGTACCTTTGACTCATGCCATCAACGGGCAGCTATATAATTTGCAACATAATTCCGTAATTACAGAATTTTAAAAAAAACATTAGTTAAATTTTTGCGTTAAGAGCCAGGGGTTGAGTAAACGGAACTCCTCTAATGCCTAGTATTTTTTTATTTATTTAATGTTTTAGGGTTGCACTGTTTCATTTGAAAAGTAAAAATTTACTTCAGTTATTTTTTCTATATTAGTGTAAGACTTGGTATAAAGCAAGACTAGCCGCGCAACAAAAGTCGAAGCAAAAGGGGCAAATCTCGTCTAAAAAGCTAAAATTTAAGACACATGCATCAAAACAATCCGCAGAATACCTTCACAGACTGGAAGAATAATATTTAAACCGAAAAAGTACTTTACAGAGGGAAAGCCTGTACTTGTAAGAAATAAACAGAAAACAGTTTTTTCAAAGAAAAGTAAAGAGCAACATTTAGAAATCAACACAAATTGAAAGTATCTTGTATATGAGGATGGTATGTAACTCAAATCCTTATTTCTTACGCAAAAGTTTGAACAGTGCTTAACTGAAAACATTTTAGAGTGCAAAAAACATAGCTATTGGTGGTTGTAACTGTTTTAGTCACCAATTGCTTTTCAAATTATTTAAACTAAAAGTTTTATTGTCTGATGCAATGCAAATAAATTGACTGTGAGATAATGTAAAGAAAATTTATCATATTACTCTTCTATTAGGGTATGCGTCCTTGGTGCATTAGATTGAAAAAAAAGTCAAACTTTCGCCTAAACAGTGAGGAGTTGAGGAGATGGCAGCCCTTCCTATGTACAGTATTATTTCTGTTTGCTTTGAGCTGTAAAGACGCTCTCCAATTTTTCAGAAAACATGTTTTCTGTTCATTTTAATCTAACATTTTGTGTAATGTAAATTTGATCGAAGATCCCTCCCCAAATACCCCATGCCTTTATGCCGATTTTAAAAAGCTCCGAAAATAAAATTGCCCCTCAAAAGAAGGCCCATTAAATTTTTATAAGATTTCCCTGAAATCCCAAGATGATCTTTCAAGAAGGGGATGTTAGTTATTTTATGAGAGGATTCGTTAGAAAATTGTTGTTCCAGGGAAATGCCCCCCCTCCTTTTTTTCAACCTTTGCGCAGGCAAGCATATGATATGGTTTCGATTGCAAAAGCCAGCCACCCAACTACAGAAGCAAACAAAGTAATAATAATTAATTAATAAATGAACATGTTATCAACAAAAAATAGATTTACATAATAACTAGGTACCATGCCCTTCAATTTTCACTGTGTTCCGTACTTATCTTGAGGAGTCTCATGAGCTGCCTATTAGTACCACATTAATATAAATTTTACTTCACACTATAAATAATCCTGCAATAATAGGGAAGACAATGCCCCCCTTATGAATCCAAACTTAAAGCGTAATCCAAGCATACTATTCCAAATGAGGAGATGCTGGAGGTTTAGCCCCCTCCCTATTTTGTATCGGAATGACCTTTCGTGAAAAGTGGAAAATTTGACCGTAACAATTCACTTTGTGTAAGTTTGGCAGTGAGGTACAAAGGGGAATGGGAGGGGGGTCGGGCCTCTAAATCCTATGTCTTCATAAGCTCTGGGCACCTTCCTGGCTTGGGCAGCCCATCCCCCCTCTCGACACACAAAAGGCCCACTGGCATTTGAATCTACTACTGATACTATCATAACTGATAGTATTGCTGTATGTACGGTGTTTGTAATGAACCTTCATTTCGTTTTAATCAGTGCATGAGTTCAGGGCCGAATATGACACTATGTGGCAGTATTGCTTTTGAAACTGGGAGGATATTTATATAGCCTTTCTATAGTTCTAAGCCGATTGACTCTCTCAGAATTGACTCTCTCTCCCATTATAGCATTTTGGCCTTTTTCTGGCCAAAATTTAGGTTTTGGGCCACAAAATGGCAGAAATTAGTACTTTGTTGTGGTAAGGTCTAAGCCTTGTAAACTATATTTGCGTAGGCAATCTCAGAATTTTACATTAGATAGCATTTTGGCCTTGTTCGGGCCAGAATATTCTATTCCGATATTTGCGCTTTCTTGGAAATGGAAGTACTGAATTCCCCCCCCCCCCGAATGAACCCTCTCCCGATAGTCTACGATGACTCATTCGTTTTTATCACCCATGAGGAAAGAAACAAACCAACAAATAACCATTCAACCCATATCAAACTTTTCGGAAAAATATCAAATTTCGTTTATTACTTATAAGACTTGTCGGTAAATTTGACCTTCATAAAATTTTGTACATTTGGAATCATCGTAAAAAGGAAATTTTGTATTATATTTACAGTTATTAACATTATGTTTCTTCGAGTTTCAGTTTCCTTAAAACATGTTGATATTTACTCACATTTCGTTACCACAAACTGTTTGAAAGCCAGAATGGGAGGGGGGCTTAATACCAGAGAATAAAAGTTCTAGAAGGCTGTGTTTCTCACTTAGTAAATATCAGAAATGAAATTGAATAATTATTGGCCTAACTTCAAGTCTCTGTACATGCTCTACTGTACGCCAGATATATGCAAAAGTACTCAAATTTTCTATCCCGCCCTCAATCCTCCACCCTTTCTAGTTTTAAGTAACAAAAGTGTCTGTGCCCATAAAAAGTCAAATTAGGACCTTTTTGTTCTGTTCCACTATTCAAAATTGGTTTTTAAATGTACCTTTCATCCCTCTCTCTCTCTCTCTCTTTTTTTTTACTGACCTTGAACCCCCCCCCCCTCTCACTTGTGCCTTCATTTCACAGTTGAGTAAAGTGAATATTGCAGTTGAGCAATTATTATCTTTTTCAGGTTACGTTCTGCCTATGTTTTCGTTCCACTTTTATTGCTTGTCATAACCGAAGGCTATTTCCCAGTGAAGCAGCCGCGATTCCTACTACATAAGCTGTTTAACTTTGGAATAGGGCATGTACAAGTTCCTGTGCCTGTAGGTGAATTAAAGAGGTACACAAAAATTCTCCTCTCCTCTCTGACTGCATATACTACTACAACAGTGCATCCTACGTGTTATCAGCTTTTGTCATCTTCGTTGCCAGTTTGTCACAGAAAGAAGAGACAATATTTCTGGGATGACATCCCACAAGCGAGAAATTCACCGTTTATGGCAGAGCCTGCAGAGCTCCATGCTGTGCCTCAACCATATGCAGTTCAATATTTCAGGTTTGTACCAAACACTATCAAAGCTTAAAGCCCCATTTTAATTGGTGTAGAGATTACCAGCAAGTAATTACTATTGCAGAACAAAGAAACCCCAAAACCAACAAAAATTAAATGAGTAATCACATCAAACATGGAAATAACGAATACTGATAAAGATTAATTAACAAATCCTAAAACGAGTAGATATTCAAATGAATACTCTATTTAAAATGAAAACAAACAGAAATTACCACAAACAAGACTTTGGGTACTGTCCTCCCCTCCATTCTTAAGCCTTCTAAAGGCTATTATGTCGCTTTCACTTTACTGCAAACAAAAATTTTTGAACTTTTTTTTATAATTATCAAATTGAAAAAGAAATATTTTCCTTTCAATAAAATCTTGAATGTTGGAAAAGAAATTAACATTAATTGACAGAAATTAACATTATCATGCATTAAACGTTTAGTTTATTTTCAAGTTTTTTTTTCCGATTCTTGACTACTCTTATTCAATATTTATTCAGCAATCTTGATTATTATATTGATTTTTTTTTTCGTTGGTGCTTTGAAAAACTAAACTGCACTAATCAAAACAAATAGGTTTTCAATAAAACTCAAATGATGTGAAATGCTTTAGAAGGTTTACGGGTGGAGGGGAGATTATCCCACGAGTAAGCCCACAAAAATATCATTATGATTGGACAGAGAAACTCAGATAGGTATAGAGCTGAATGATGGCAAAAGTTGACAATATTTTGAATAAAGCTTTACAATCATATCTACCTCTATTTCCAACCACTATCAAGTTACCAACCTTAAACGTCCTCCTGCAATCAGAAATCAGTAAAGGACAAAACAAACTCGTAAACAATCGTAAATTGCTGGAAACGCTGATGTCCAACCACCTAAACAGTGTAACAGAGGGGGATAGAAAACGAGGAAGGACAATCCGAAAAATGCTTCAAAACTAAAAATCCCAACCCCCCCCCGCCCCACTTGGGATAAATTTGCAAATAAAACTCATCGGTGATGTTCCTTCTAAAAGATACTACCTATATCCCAAACATTTATAGAATACCTATAAAATAGGACTCTTTGAAGGGCTAGATTCAATGCTGAAATTTCCATGAAGAACTCTCTCGGGTTTTTTCCCAAACTTTTTCAAAATCAGGAAAACAAGGCTGCATCCAGGGACTTGATTGGTTTGACGGTTTGACGGTCTGACGGTCAAACGCAACTACATACTAAGAAATCTTTACTCCTGCCGGTAACAAGGAGGTTATCTGCATGTGCTAGATGCGAAGTATTACACGACCCAGAGAAACAAGTTGGAGGTATATTATTCATTACTCAGAGAAATATATGATTATAAGATAACAAGGTATTCGATTAACAGAAGCAACAGCATCAATTTCATCCTACTTCACCTTGCAGTCAATGGTAAATATGGTTGATTTTCAACCATAGACGTATTAACATACAAAATTGTTTGGCTTAGATCTATATTTAACATGGTACGTCTATATTTTTCTCCAGTTTGTTGTCTTCTTTATGTTCGGTTCTTATAAGCAAATTAAATCTACTAACAAGGTATTTAAAAAAACTAAAAAAAAAAAAGGAACTTTTGAAAGGGATCTATGCTATCACTACTTTCTATGTATTTTTTAACTGGTGCAAAACCTCTTGAACGAGGTGTATTTGTTTGCATTTGGTTCAAGGAGATGCATTTGTTTAATAAACCCAATTCCAAATGCGCCTTTAGAAAAAAATTATAACTTGCAATTTAATACGAAGAAGTATCCTCTTCAGGTATAGAAAATGTCAATGTAAGAGATTTAAACAAATGTTCATGAAAATGCACATGGTAATCAATAGAATTCCTAATTCAGCTAATTTGAGTCATTTCGTTTTTCTTGATTCCAAGAAAGTCTGCATTTCCAAACTGAAAAGCAATCATTTTCAAATAATTGAAATTATAAATCTTTATGACGTTTTGTAAGAACTCTAACCCTTACAAAGGCCTTGATTTCCCCATCCTCTCCCAAATAACTTTCTTAAACAAAGCATTCATTTCATAAATTAAGTCTTAAATCTACCGAAAACATTCGAACGAAGTATCCTTGTGTTACTATTCTAATAGTATTCTATACTTTAAGTATGCACAAGCAAATTTTCACTTAATGTTTCTCATAGAATTCTAATCAACATATATTTGTTAAATGCACTAAGTTAACAATGCTTCTGTGAAAAAAAAATGACTTACAACTTATCATGAAATAGATTTTCTTATCCCTCCCGGAATAAGAAAACGTCAATTAGAGAGGTTTAAAAGACGTTTTTTCTAAAAATATATATGTCCGTCCTTTCCCTTTTTTTACTTATTCACCACACATTCCCATTATTTTCAACATCAAATGTTTTTTCTCTCTCTTGTAATCTGAATATTTCTGTATCTTTAATACATTTTTAGATCTTCTGCGATATTAATAACTTAAGGCTGTCAAAAAACCACCCTCAGTTTATTAATGAATTAAATGTTTCTGAAACTTGATTTAAAAACAATTTTTTAGGCCTGTTGAGCTTTTCACAAATCAGCCAGCTTACAGTCCGTACGGTGCACTAGGATACCGAGATTACGAAGAGAGTGGACCAATTCAACCTAGCATCAAGGCTCCTGCACCAGCAGAGGGAAGATTCCTCCTGCAAAGAACAATCGTTTCAACTCAAATAACTACCGTAAGTATTTATTAATTCAGGAAATTAGTTATGTAATAAATGAATTTGCTACAAAAAGATAATTGATAGGACCCTAATCCAGAATCTCTTTCAAACCCAGGACAATTTACTGACAGAGCTAGGAAGGCCCAACAATATGTTCGTCATGGAGAGTTTTCGTTTTTTTAAATGGCTTTTTCACTCATAATAATAATTGAGTTTAATTTAACGTATAAGAAATTTTAGTGGTAAAGATAAAAAATCTGCGTAAAATTATCACAGGAAAATTTACATATAACACATTTATTTATTATCGAAAATAATCAAGGATTTACAGAATATTTAAAATATTAAGCAAATTAATATTAAACGATAAGTAACAAAATTGAAAACAAATTTTACAGAGTTCAGCTGGTAATATAGTTTGCCTGGTATTACGAGCTAGACTCTCAGAGGGGCATACCCATATTGTAGTTGTATTTAGTTTGGAATAAAAGAATCTGAACCTGAACCTTCAGCTACAAAACACAAAACGTCAGCTACAAAATAAACATTCCGTTTGGATTAACTGTTTCACTGCAAACTCGATTCTCCTTCACATGCTAATACAGCCGTTTGTTAAAGCGACGATGTCATCTACAATCAAACATAATTTCTGCGACGCATTTGTTTGTACTAGTCGTTTTCGAGAATTGCCCTTAAACTCGATGAAAAAGCTAAATAACCAGCACCATTTTCCCTTTCTAAAGGAAAATCTGAAGATTCATCTATGCATCTTTTTTCACATACCTTTATTGTCAGCAATCAACCAAAATTTTGTGATAAGTTAAACCTGGGTCAAAATTCAAGAAGGTTCTCATAAAAATATAAATAATATTGAGAGAAATTCTTGATATATAATTATCTTAGCCTAATTATATTAGATACGTTGTTCATACTTAAAATCTATTTTTTCTAAAACAAACTATTGGTCTAAAACAGCAAGCCTGATAAGCTAAAAGTGAGGCATATGCATCCATAAGGGAAATATGTCATAATCAAGCTATTAATGTATCAAGGACATTTTTAACCTCTGGGCGCACCTTAGGTCTACTCATACGTTAAACCTAAGCCTACTATTTTCTAAAATAATTTTTTCAGTGGCTTCAAAGTTTCGCCACGTTGAGCAGTGAAAATAGATAAGACTAACATATTAGTTAAATCTCACACTGCTGTTGCTCCATAAAAATTCAAGCATCAACAGTCTGTTTATTCTCATTGATATTACACCTTCAATAGGAAGCTGCACTTTTTTAGGCTCTTGTGCGCCATATATTTTTAGCTTTTTGTGGCTGATTTTTCGCCCAAGTTATTTTCTTTAGTTAGGCCAACGCTAAGAACAAAAACTGTATAATTCCATATACAGGTAATTTTCATAAAAAAATTAAGTCCTCGATCTTTCCTAATTTATTAAGATATACTGATATACTGAGATACACTGAGGGTAACCAGCCCCCCCCGCCTAATGCCTTTTTTCCCAAATGCATCCAATAAAAATTTTGAGATAGCAATTAAGTTAAAAATTTCTCAAAAGAAAGATAACAAAAACTCAGGTGTCGTCACAACCCCCAAGGGCCCGGGGGCAGGCGTTGTAAGTTATGCCCTGGGGCATATATGGCTCTTATGAAAGGGATGCTCGTATAAACTTCAGAGAGGGGTCATTTGATTGGAAATTGCAACTTCGAGTTCAGTTTTTCAGTGTCAAAAGAGATCCGAGGGCAACTAGCCCTTCCCCCCCCCCCACCGTTTTTACAAACCCATCCGATGAAAATTTTAGATAGCCATTTTTTTAAAAAATAATTCAAAGGTCAGATAATAAAAACTTTGGTGTCAATACAACCCCCTCCCCCCCCCCCAGGACCCGGGGGCAGGCGTTCTAAGTTATGCCGGGAGGGCAAGTATGGTTCTTTAGAAAGGTTGCTCGTATAAACTTCATAGATGACTCATTTGATTGGAAATTGAAAGTTCTAGCTTACTTTTTAAGAGTCAAAAGATTGGAGGCAACTAGCCCCCCCCCCACGCTTTTTTTCTCCAAACCCATCAGCTACAAATTTTGAGATAGCCATATTTTTTAATAGTTCAAAAATTAGATAATAAAAACTCTGGTGTCGACACGACCCCCCAGGGGCCGGGTGGTAGGCGTTGTAAGTGTTGTCCTGAAGGCGTATATGGTTTTTATGAAAAAGGTGCCCGTATAAACTTCAGAGAGGGCTCATTTGATTGGAAATTGAAAGTACTAGTTCAATATATAAGAGTCGAAGGGAGGTCAGAGGGCAACAAGCCCCACCCACACGCCCCTTCCCCAAACTCATCTCATAAAAATTTTGAGATAGCTCATTTGTTTCAAATAGTTCAAAGGTCACATAGCAAAAAATCGGGTGTTGACACAACCCCCCAGTGCCCGGGGGGCAGGTGTTGTAGGTTATGTCCTGGGACCATATATTGTTCTTATGAAAGGGATGCTCGTATAAACTTCAGAGAGGGCTCATTTAGTTCGAAATTAAAAGTTATTGTTCTAGTCCCTTTCGAATTGCCCCTTTGAGTAAGCGCCTAAGGGTCATACAGCTCATACTAATGGCTTTAGTATCCATTTTGTTAAAAAATAGTTCGAAAATCATATAAAAAAAACTCCGGAGTCGACAAAAGCCACCAAGGCCCGGGGACAGGCGTTCTAAGTTATGCCCTGGGGGCAAATATGGTTTTTATAGAAGGTATGCTCGTAAAAACATTAGAGAGGGCCCATTTGATTGGAAATTAAATATTCTAGTTCACTTTCTTAGAGTCAAAAGAGATCAGATAGCAGCTAGCCCTATCCCCCCCCCCCCTCACGCCCTTTTTTTCTTTTTTCCCCCCGCGCCCTTTTTTCCCCAATCGCGTAAGATAAAATTTTGAGACTTGATTGGAAATTGAAAGGTATAGTTAACTTTTTATATGTCGAAGGGAGTGGAGGGCAGCTGCCCCCCCCCCCCCCCTTTTTTCCCGAATGCATCAGGTAAAAATTTGAGGTAGAAATTGAGTCAAAAGACAGCCGAGGGCAACTAGCCCCCCCCTCCCGCCTAC
>JAQQPU010018611.1:0-17316 GCA_029168905.1 Artemia sp. Kazakhstan ARC1039
ACGCTTTGTGTGTGGAACGAAACATCGAAAGCCTTGTTTATGGAAGTAGTATCCCATCACTGCTTTCAAAGTCATGCCATCCCTTTTCCCATAGGATTTCAAAGTCATGCCCTCTGACGTCACACCCTCGCACCTGTACAATGTGGATAGCTGTTTCTGGGCAAGATATCCAGCCTTGACATGATTCCCACCCCTGGCAAAACTCCCATGACAAGCCCCTTTGTTTTTCTGTGACATACCTCTGACGTCACGGTACACACCCCTGTCTCAAGCGCATGTTACACCACGCGACTCACCCTCGCCTTTAAAGATCAGATAAATGGAGCTACCAACCCCTCAAGCCGTCACACCTTCTCAATGTGGTTACCGGTTCTACTAAAGGGAACAATGTTACCAAGACTCCTTGACACACCCCTCTGGACTACAATGATGTCATGTGACCTACCCCGTTTCAAACGGACAGATATATACTTCACGAAAGGAACCCATGAGGGAATACCCGCTTGTAACGTAAGGACAGCTCACACCTTAAGTAATTATTGTGCAATACTGTCACGTGGTACTTTTTTTCACCTGAAACACCCTAAACGTTTTTATTCATTAACTTGATGGCGGCAAACACTTTATGTAAGGTTAGCACATATTACGCATGGATGACGCATCCATCACTGCCAGATAATACCATTTTGACATTTGACAAAAGCCTCAAGACATTTTCTTTTCTCCGCGTTTTATTTTTTCTCTCGAAACACCTTTCATATTCTTTCTTTTTTCTATAGTTCTTAACCCCGCCAGGAATCGAAAGGTCATTCCCTTCCAATGGTACAGCGGCCCAAGCAAGACGTGAATGAAACCATTCACATTATTTTGTATTAGGAACAACATTCTAAAAATAACCTATTGTATGACAGCTAAGATTCCCCATTTTTTGGCACTCGTTAGAATGACGTCTACTCTCTCAATTTGATACACCCCAGGAGACATTTGCTCTCAAGATATTAAGAACGATAAAACGAAAATGTATGGTTTCTTTACGTGGGTTATTAGATTTCACACTGTCGCGACAATACGCCTCTCCCCTCTAGCATGCAATACCGATGGAATAAGGTTGATATTAGATGCAAATTTAAGACACATTAAGAGCTTTTTAGGAAAATATCCATTTCTTTAAGTAACTGTTAGATTTTCACCTCTTCCATTGGAAAAATTCCTTAATGTCACCACCCTAACTTTTGAGCTGTAATTCACCCAACAATGACATTACATGACCCCCCCCCCTCACAAAACCTGACAAGACATCATCTCCATAAAGACATTTTCAAGCATTTTATATTCAAAATTATGTCTTTATATCCCGTGATTCAAGTTTTCTGCAACCCAAGCCAATAATAATATCCCACAAAATACTCCACACCGCCAGGGCATTTCACCCATGTGACACCGCCCCTCCACCCCACCCCCTGGATTACCTGATGTTAGTGATATATTTAAACCATATTAAGAAGTATCATTGAAAGACTTTTAACAAAATGCACGGTTTCATTGAGCATTGTTAGATTTAACTCCCCCCTCTAGCAAAAAATTCATTTAACACCTCCCACCTTATCTTTGAGCTCTGAAGTATACTAGTCAATGACAATGCATACCACCTGGGTAAATTATCGAGGATCTTAAACACCTCCATGACGACGCTACATCTCCCCCAAGAAATTTTTCAGGCATTTTCTAATAAAAAACTATGCCTTTAAATCCCTTGATTCAAGTTTTTGTAACTCAAACCTATCCTGATAGCCCCCCCCCCTCCCAAAAAAAACTGTCACACCACCATGGCACCACCCTCATCCATCACTCTACGATACCAGACCTCCCGTTACCCCGAGTAAGCTGATATTAGTGGTATATTTAAACAATATTAAGAGGTATTATTGAAAGACTTTTAACAAAAATATCCATTTCTTTGAGTTAAACTTATGGATATTTAAAAATACCCCCTAACAAAAGATTCTACCCTTCACCTAGCACTCATTTTCAGAGGGAACCTTGATAATACATGCAATTTTTAGGAGTTAAGCTAGCAAGATTCACAACCCGGGAACCCACCCAATATTCCAGGCGTTCTAATATTTCTTCTTTATTGACATGATTCTTAGCAATTTTGGTGCATTGCTTTTTCTGGAAGATTCTCAGGATTTCCATGACCAAGTCTAATATGAATGATACCAGTCTAATATGAAAGATACCAGATGTAAGATATACATCTCGCAGGTTAGAATAAAAGGACCACATGGTGCTCCAGCATGGCAAAGACACAGGCGTGCTGCGTATTAACGGCGATGTATATCTTACGCAAAGATACCCAATGGGAGAGCTTGGAAGATCATCTTGAGATAAGGGTAGATACCCAAACCGTTAAAAAGTATACTTATGGCCCAGAGCGGAATGGCGCTACGACACTGTTTTCACACCAGCCCTCCACATGACACCAGCCCTCACTCCCTAGGACATTTTCAATCTTCTCGCTCCGAAAGTAAGCTAAAATATCCCATTAAACACTATATTTTTGAAAACAGAGCAATCCCCCCTTTTTTACTAGTGTTTCGTTGGTTGGTCGGTGGGCTAGTAACCCGCCACCGTAAAAACTGATTACTCAAGAAACAGCAACAGATAGCCTCGGATTGACTTCTTCTTCTTCTGTGATGACGACTAATGCACGCCCCCGGACAGGATTCTTGAAAAGAGCCGAGTGTTTTCGCATTGGATACTGGAATGTTAGAATAGTTAATCAAGAAACACAGCCAGAAAAACTCAACAGTGTTATGAGAAACCTTGATAAGTTCCGTATTGACATAGCTGGACTTTCTGAGACCAGGCTTACTGGTTTTGGGACTTGGAAAACTTAGATTTACCACATCTTGTATTCCGGACTTGAGACTAGAAAAGAAGCAGGTGTCGCAATGGCACTAAGTAATCGGGCCAAAAAATGCCTAGTGGACTGGGAACCAATTGGTAAGCAGATTCTTCGTTCCCGTTTCGCCACTTCACAGGCCAAATTGACAGTTATTGTAGTGTACGCCCCAACGAATGATGCCTGTGATCAAACCAAAGACGACTTTTATCGTGTGTTATTGAATGTTGTTGCAAAAACGCATCGTCATGATATTTTGACTGTGTGTGGGGACTTTAATGCTAAAGTTGGAGGTGATGCTTCTTAGGCCCCAACTATCATCGGTAAACATGGACTGGGGGAAATTAATGACAATGGTGTGCGACTAATCGATTTTTGCGCTACTCATGAACTTATCCTCTGCGCAACATGGTTTCCATATAAACAGATTCACAAGTATACTTTGAACTCGCATGATGGTGTAACATGAAATGAAATAGACTATATCCTAATTGCGAGGCACAGGCGACGATGTCTAGAGGATGTTAGAGCCTTCCGGGGTGCCGACTGTTATTCCGATCACCAACTTGCTGTTGACAAGTTCAAGCTGAAACTAAAAACTGTGATAAAGCCACAGAAGCCAGTGAAAACCTTCAATTTGAGTAAATTGCAGGACCAGAACGTACTGCAAAAGAATACTACAGCTTTGTTAAACAAGTTTTCCCTTCTAAGGGCAAAGTGTCGCTTGATAGTCAGTGGGAAAAAATTGCAGAAACCATGAAAGAGGTCGCACAAGAAGTTGTGGGCTACAACAGGAAGAAGAAAGAGCAGTGGATATCTGAAAGTAGTTGGGATATTATTGATCAAAGGGATATTATGACTCAAAATCCTCGTAGATAAGTATGACCATAGCACGACTTGTTCTAGAGAATATGTAGATAACCTGAATACGCAGTACAAGCGTCTCCATAAGCAAGTCAAAGCAACAACCAGGGATGATAAGAGGATGTACCTCGAAACTATGGACGAACAGCCTGAGGCAGCCACTAGACGGGGAGATAGCCGTACTGTGTATGCCATAACGAAGCAGTTAGCGGGTATTTCAAAGGCGTCGTTGACCCAAGTTGAAAGCAAAGATGGCATTTTATTAATCCAGACTGATGATATAGTCCAAAGCTGGAAAGAGCATTTTAGCGAAGTACTAAATCAGTTGTCTCCCACAACTACTTTAAATATATCTGAAGAACCACTGTTCGATCTCGGAATATGTTCCGGACCTCTCATGCTTAGTGAAGTCAAGGAGGCCCTAAAGACTTTGAAAAACGGAAAGGCTTCAGGCAATGATGGCATATCACCAGAACTACTGAGGTACGGTAGAAGCGCCCTAGCCAAACCAATATTTGAACTTCTTTCCCGTGTTTGGGATGAAGAAAAAGTCCCTAGTGAATGGTCGAAGGCAGTAATTTTAAAACTCTTCAAAAAGGGACAAAAGACTAAGTGTGATAATTGGAGAGGTATTGCTTTACAGTCTGTTGGCAGCAAAGTCCTGTGCCAAATAATTCTTAACAGGATTCAAAATAAAGTGGAGAAAGTTCTGAGAGATGAGCAGCATGGATTCCGCCAGAATAGATCATGTTGTGACCTGATATTTAGCCTGAGAGTCCTGTTGGATGAATCCAATGAATGGCAAGTTCAGCTACTTATAGTATTTATAGATTTTCTCAAAGCCTTTGACTCGATACATCGCGGAACCATGTGGAAGATTTTAGTGCATTATGGAATTCCGACCAAAATTGTAAATATAATTAAAGCGCTATATCATAATATCATGTGCGCAGTACGGACAGAGGGTGGCCTAACGGAGTGGTTTTCTTTTCAGTCAGGTGTAAGGCAGGGCTGCATTCTATCACCATTTCTGTTTGCCATAGTGATAGATTTTGTTCTCCGTGGATGCAGTTTTAGTGGCGGTCTACAATTAAATCCACTGAGAGAACTCAATGATGGTGATTTTGCTGACGATTTTGCACTTATTACCCACGACCCAGAAGATATGCAACGCAACATTAATGGACTCGGTCGTATGACAAATGCTGTCGGACTCTCCATAAATGCTAAAAAGACCAAATCAATGTTGAATGCAGTCATACCTGACTTAGCCGAAGGACTTTTGGTTAACAACGAGGAAATTGAGGAAGTGAGAGAGTTCAAGTATCTCGCCAGCATTCTTACGCAAGATGCCAATTCCGAAAGAGAAATACTGTGCTGAATAACATTGGCTGGGTCTGCTTTCAGCTACCTTAGAAATATTTGGAGAAATAATAAATATTCCAAGAAGTTAAAGCTTAAAATTTATAATAGCAATGTGGTCTCTGTCCTTAGGTACGGCTGCGAAACTTGGAGCATCACTGCTAAGCTAGAATGACGACTCCAGGCATTCGACAATAATTGCCTAAGGTCTATCCTAAATATACATTGGACGGAAAGAATACGAAATGATGAAATCTATCGTATGAGAAATCATAACCCCATCCTTGATCGCATTAGAAAGCGGCGATAAATGTATTGGGGGCATATGGTGTGAATGGGGGAAAGAAGGGTGCCGCACGACGCATGGTTTTGGACACCCCCCCCCGTCTTCACAAATCAAGGAGACCGAAAATGACCCTTTGCAGGTCACTAATGAAGGAGGCGAAGTTGGCGAGGTCCTCGTTGGAGGAGCTATGGTTGAAGGCTCAGGACAGGTCGTCGTGACGAACCACTGTTGCTGGCTTATGCACCCCCAGGTGTAGGAGGACCTAAGTCTAAGTAAGTTTGATACTCTAAGCACTTCTCCCCACAGTACCATATTGTTACTGCCCCTTTAACACCCCTTTGTCATCGCCCTCATCTCCCCAAAAACACTTTTAGACATTTATTGTTAAAATTTTTACTTCAAGTCAGTCATTCGGGTTTTTGCGAGCAATTCACGCCACAGTACCACGCTGTAACTACTTTTTAGCATCCATCTGTCAGCGCTTCATCTCCCCCAGAACACTTTTCAGACATTTCTTGTTAAACGTTTTATTTCAAGTCATTCATTCGGGCGTTCTCGAGCAAATCACGTCACAGTACCACGCTGTAACTACTTTCTAGCATCCCTCTGTCATCGCCCCATCTCCCCGAAAACACTCTTCAGACATTTCTTGTTAAAAATTTTATTTTGAGTCATTCATTTGGGTTTTCGTGAGCAATTCACGCAACAGTACTGCACTATAACTACTCTCTTTCATCCCTCTGTAATCGCCCAATCTCTCCCAAAAGAATTTTCAGACATTTCTTGTTAAAAAGTTTGTTTCTACTCATTCATTCGGGTTTTCCCAAGCAATTAGAACTACATAACAGCACTATAAATACTCTTTAGCACCCCTCTGCCATTTTCCCATCTCCCCCAAAATATTTTCCAGACATTGTTCGTTAAAAATTTCACTTCAAGTCATTCATTTGGGTCTTAGCAAGCAATTCATGCCACAGAACCACGCTTTAACTACTCTCTAGCATCCCTTTGTAATCACCCCATCTCCCCCAAACACGTTTCAGACATTTCTTGTTAAAAATTTTAGTTCAAGTCATTCATTCGGGTTTTCGCAAGCAATTCAAACCACAGTACCGCACTATAACTACTCTAAGAAGCCCCTCTCTCATCGCCTCATCTCCCCCAAAACACTTTTCAGACGTATCTTGTTACAAATTTTGTTTCAACTCGTTCTTGTGGGTTTTCGTAAGCAATTCACACCACAGTACAGTACTATATTACTCTAAGACACCCCTGTCTCATCGCCCCATTTCCCCCAAAACACTTTCCAGACATTTCTTGTTAAAAATTTTACTTCAAGTTATTTATTTGGTTTTTTTTCAGGCTATTCAAGCCCCAGTACTATACTATAACTACTCTTTAACAACCCTCTGTCATCGCCCCATCTCTCCCCAAAACACTTTTCAGACATTTCCTGCTAAAAATATATTTCAAGTCTTCCATTTCAATGAAAAATTCTAAAATGAACTTTCACACAACAGCAGAGTGTATCAATGACAAGGTAAATCATGAAATAACACTGGAAAAAAATTTCAAGTCTTATGTTTCAACGAGAAAATTCCAAAATTAACTTTGAAACATCAGAAGAGTGTAGCAGTGACGGAGTAAATCATAACAAACTACTAATACTACTAGTAACAACTCACCGCAGCACCAAGCCACCTGAGGACAACACAGATACACACGCTCCTCCTCCACCCCAATCTATTCAAAGCCTCCCTTTTTACACCCGTCCACGTAGTTCCCATTTCCTTTAAATCTTTCTTTATAACGTCCTCCAACCCCAGACGGGGACGACTTGCTTTCTGTTTAGCCCTAGATGGTTGGCCGAAAAGAACAATCTTCGGCCATCTGTCATCCTTCATCCGCACAAAAGGCCCTAGCCACCTCAACCTTTCTTTCATTATAGCCCTAGAGAGTGGTATTGAGCCAAATTTTTCGTATAGCCTATTGTTTGAAATACGGTCATTCAGCCGGTTACCCAGAACAATCCTTAAGCAATTTCTCTGGAAAAAATCTAGCAAATCTTCATCCACTTTTCGGAGCGTCCATGCTTCAGAGCCATATATGACCACTGTCATCACTGTAGCTTCTAATATTCTAATTTTCGTTTGCAGACTTATTTTACTATTCTTCCAGACTTTTTTTAACTGTGAAAAAACACCCTGAGCCTTCGCTATACTTGGCTTAACAAAACAGTACAAAAATATTACAAGTCTTACATTTCAATGAAAAAAAAATTCCAAAATGAACTTTGAAACATCAAGAGTGTAGCAGTCAAAAGGTAAATTACGAAATAACACATAAATTTCATCGGAAATGATTCCAAATTGCACTTTGAAACATCAGACAGAGTGTAACAGTGACAGGGTAAATCATAACATAAAACAACAAAAATATTCCTAGTCTTACATGTCAATGAAGAAAAATTCCAAAATGAACTTTGAAGCTTCAAAAGAGTGTATCAATGACAAGGTAAATCATGGCATAACACTACAAAAATATTCCAAGTCTTACATTTCAATCAAAAAAATTCCAAAATGAATTTTGAAACATCGAGAGTATAACAGTCAAAAGGTAAATCATGACCTAACACTACAAAAAGTATTCCAACTCTTACATTTCAAAAAGAAAAAATCCAAAATGAACTTTGAAACATCAAGAGAGTGTGATAGTGATAGGGTAAATTACGAAATAACACTACAAAAGTATTCCAACTCTTACATTTCAATGAAAAAATTCCAAAATGAACTTCTAAACATCAAGAGAGTTTATCAGTGATACGGTAAATCATGACAACACTACAAAAATATTCCAAGTCTTACACTTCAATGAAAAAAAAATTCAAATGAACTTTTAAACATCAACAGAGTGTAAGAGTGATAAGATAAATCATGACATAACACTTAAAAAAAGATTCCAAGTCTTACATTTCAATGAAAAAAATTTCAAATAAACTTTGAAACATCAATAGAGTGTAAGAGTGACAAGATAAATCATGGCATAACACTAAAAAAATCTTCCAAGTCTTACATTTCAATGAAAAAATTTCAAATAAACTTTGAAACATCAACAGAGTGTAAGAGTGATAATATAAATCATGACCTAACACTACAAAAATATTCCAAGTCTTTCAATTCAATGAAAAATTCTAATGTGAACCTTGATACGTCAACAGAGTGTAACAGTGACACGATAAATAACAACAAAACACTATACAAATATTCCAAATCTTACATTTCAATGAAGAAAAAATTACAAAATGAACTTTGAAACTTCAACAGAGTGTAGCAGTGACAAAATAAATCATGACATAACACTACAAAAGTATTCCAAGTCTTAGACTTTGATGAAAAAATAAATTCCATAGTGAACTTTAAAACAACAAGAGAGTGTAACGGTGACGAGGTTAATCACTACAAAACACTACAAAAAAATTTCCAAGTCTTGCACTTCAATGAAAAATTTCCAAAATGAATTTTGTAACATCAACAGAGTGTAAACAAAATAACATCAAAGCTGTAAAGCACTAAAGACGTATATTACTTCAATTTAAAATGAAATCCAAAGTGAACAAAGCAAAATAAGTATTCAAGCCAAGATGAAAACGAACAAACATTGTCATAAAGAATAATTTTGCATAAGATAAAGCATTAGGCATTTCTATACCGTAGAAAAAATGTCATAAGAGATACCGTTAGGCATATTTACATATACGTACACATAAGGTTCAACCTGAAAATAAATGGACAATCTTCGTCATGTTTTGAACATCTATTCCTTGAGAAACGGTGGACAATACAGATAAATTGATTACTAGTTACTTGAAATATTCACTTGCGGTTTAAGATACCAATCTAGGGATAACATTACTTTAATTCTCAAGACTAAAACCTAAGTTTCTTAAAAGCATATAAAACTACTCATATCCACTGCTTACGTGAAACATACGTTTTAGGTTTGATGCTAGTTGTGACACTTTTTTAGAATGGTGTTACTAAACCATTAAAATTAAATAAATTTTTAACTAAATACGTCTGAAATTACAAAAAAACAATCAGTCATTTGGATTTCACTTTTTAGGCTTTGAAAACTAGCTTAGGCAAAAAGTATTCTTGTTTCTAAAAACTAAGACGAGGGTATCTCAAAATAATTTAATATTACCAAGGAAATTAAATATATTTTAGGCGAATGAATCCAAATTAACCGAAATCAATTAGTAGCTTGAAATAAAATTCTCACGCATAAGGGGCTAGTGGTGGTATAAAGTCACCCTATTTCTCAAAACTGACACTAAGTTTCTCAAATATATCGATGATTCTGAAAATATGAGAAAAATTAGAAACCAAAAGTATTTAAAAAGGGTCAGGTTCGTTAGCTGCTTGTGCGGAACATACTTTTCGGGCATACTACACCTGTCCAAACATTAGTATTGCTTATTTTTCAAGACCAAAGCAATCGAAGTTTATATAAATGACCCAACATTACCAGAAATAATCAAAAAAACTTTTTGCACCAAACAAGTTTTTCAAAAAAAAGTAAAGAACTCCATTAAACCAAAAATGAACTAAAATAGAATCAAATAATCTACCAAGCCTAAAACTACCACAAATAAGTTTCAATAAATAAATGAAACCCAAAACAAACATACTAAAATAATTCAAACTCAAAATGAGCAGAAATTAATCTGAGTAGGGTTCTAAACACTATGCTTTCTAAAAACCAGAATATAATTTGTACTTTACCGAAAAAATTTCAATGAATTTACTGAAAAAAATGTGCATTGTCAATGTAATATACATATGCTGATATTTATTCCTTAAAATCTTAATTAATTTTTGTTTTCTTAAAGTTATAAGTGAAAACATTTACAAGACTTTTTTAAGTAAAGTAAAGATTATATCCTTTCGTTTAGAAAGCATAGGCTTTAGAGCCCTACTCAGATTAATTTCTGCTGGTTTTGAGTTTGACTTATTTTAATTTATGTTTGTTTTGGATTTCATTTATTTCTTGAAACTGATTTGGGGTTGTTGTATGCTTGGTAGATTATTTTATTCTATTTTTGTGTATTTTCGTTTCAATGGAGTTCTTTACTTTTTATGAAAAACCTATTTTGTGCAAAAAGTTTTTTGATTAGTTTTTGTTCTTTTTATATTGACATAGTCTTTTTCAGGGAGAAAGACCGAGCCTCTTCCGAAGTTAAACAGCCATCCCTTCCATAAAAAACCTTTAATAACCCCTGGGCATAACTTACTACCCTTGCCCCTGATCTCTGGGGTTTGTTTCAAGTTTCAACCAAAAAAGCTTTGTTATATGATAGTTAGACTACTTTGAATAGAATGGCTATCTCAAATTTCTATTAGACGCATTTTGGAACAATATGACGTGTATGTAGGGGTGAGAGGGTAGCTGCTCTCTGATCACTTTGCCTCTTAAAGAGAGCACTAGAGTGTCTGATTACCAACCCAATTAGCCCCCTTTGAAATTTATATGACCAAACTTTCTAAAATAACCCTATATGTCCCCAGGACACAACTTACAACCCTTGCTCTGAAGGCTGGGGGGATGTTTTATTGCCAAAGACATGATTTCCAGACCTTTCTGATAGGCTTAACAAAATGGCTATATTGAAATTTTGATTGGAAGGGGTTGGAGAAATGATAAGCGTGAACGGAGACATTTGCCCACACATCACTTTCGACTAATAAAAAAGGCACTAGTCCTCTCAATTTCTAGTCGAATGAGCCCTTTTGAAGCTTCTACGACAAAACTTTCTATAAAAACGTTTTATGTCCAAAGGGCATAACTTACGACCCTTGTCATGAGTACTATGGGTCTATATAATTGGGTCTTTGAGGATGATAACCCCCTCAGAGCCCTCAGGGCAAGTTAACCCTGAGGGGCATTATAAGGTTTTTATAGAAAATGTTGTCGTAGAAACTTCAAAAAGGGCTCATTCCATTGGAAATGAAATGGCTAGTGACCTTTTTAATAGCCAAAAGTAATTGAAGGGCAACTAACCCCCGTCTCACGCCCACCATTTTTCCAAACACATACAATCAAAATTTGAGATAGCCATTTTTTTCAGTGTAGTTGAAAGTTCTGGAAATTATGGCTTTGAGAATAACAACATCCCCAAAGCCCTCAGGGCAAGGGTTATAAGTTATGCCCTGGGGGCATACGAGGTTTTTATAGAAAGCGTTCTCGTAAAAATTCAAAAAGGGCTCATTCGATTAGAAATTGAAATGGCTAGTGCCTTTTTAAATAGTCGAAAGTGATTGGAAGGCAACTAAAACTCCTTCCACGCCCAACATTTATACAAACACATCCAATCAAAATTTCCAATCAAAAAGACTATGTCAATATAAAAAGAACAAAAACTAATCAAAAAAAACTTTTTGCACAAAATAAGTTTTTCAAAAAAAATAAAGAACTCCATTGAATCAAAAATGAACAAAAATAGAATCAAATAATCTACCAATCATACAGCTACCCCAAATCAGTATCAAGAAATAAATGAAACCCAAAACAAACAGAAATTAAAATAATTCAGATTCAAAACGAGCAGAAATTAACCTGAGTAGGGCTCTAAAGCCTATGATTTCTAAAAGATAGAATATAAAGAAAGAAAAACGAGCAAAAATGGGTTTTTATAGGCCAAATGAAAATACTGAAAAAACAAAGCGAATATTTCGAGAGGACAAACGCCTCTCTTCTTCAGCGCGAAATGAAACGATGTATTCAAGGAAAGTGCCGAAGAGAAAAAAACAACAACAAAAACAAACGCGGAAAGTCAATGTGAAAAGAACCAAAAAACCAAAGAAAAAAACAAAAACTTAAAAGACGAATAAAATTCAATAAAAGCCAAAAATTAAAAGAATTAAAACCAAATACCTAACAACCATAAAAGCGAGTTATTCGCCGATATCCGCGATTTGCACAAAATACAAAAAATATGAACTGCCATCGACGGATACTAGCGAACAACTGACAAAGAAAATGAAACAATTCATTCACTCAGAAAACAAGACGAACCAGCAATTAAATAAGTTGGAGAACTATGTCATTTGATTTCAGATTTTAATTAATGCATTTCTTGCAGACACCCTTTGAGACCTAAGGTGTTGTTTACACTTATTATAGACCTAAATCCAAGAAACGTGTTCATGACTCTCGTGTGGATATTGGAGAGATTGCAGAGGTTAGAGCACAATTTGTTGAAACTTTGTTGGATTCGCCTTCTGTTAATAATCGAAAGTTAAAACATTTTAGTAAAAATGAACACTTGGTCTTACACGCACTACATAAAGATCATTCCAGGATTATTACGAAAGCCGATAAAGGCAATACTGTTGTTGTATTAAATTCAGATGATTACGACAAAAATTCAGAGAAATTTTAAATGATTCTAACACATATGAACAATTAGCTACCGATCCCACAGAAAAATTTGTACAGGAAGTCTGAAAAGAGCTTTCTTATCTAAAAGGAAAAGGTGAAATTACAGATCAGTTGTACAAAAGGTTTTACCCACGCGGATGCACGTCCCCTCGCTTATATGGTCTTCCTAAAGTTCATAAGCCCGGTAATCCACTTCGACCAGTTGTTTCTTCTTTTAATTCTCCTACAGCAAAAATAGGGAAATTCTTATCAGTTATATTTCGCTCACTAATTCAAGCTCAAATATCCTATATTAAAAATTCCGCTGATTTTGTTTCCAAGGTAAAGCAAGTTTCGGTTAAACCAAATACAAGAATTGGCAGTTTTGATGCAGATTCAATGTATACCAATTGTGATCCTCAAAAGGCCGAACTGATTTGGGAGCAAAAACTAAATTCTAACCCATCTATATCAGAAAAATCTACTCTTTCGAATCAGAAACTTCTTTTGCTTACAGCCTTTTGTAACAAAACTTCTTTTTACTTCCATAATAGAGGCATTTTTTATAGACAGAAATATGGGCTCTCCATGGGTGCCCCCCTTTCTCCAGTACAGGCTGATATCTTCATGGAAGACCTTGAAGAAAGGGCTATTTTGGAAATTTCTTGTAAACCTGAATTTTGGGTTCGTTTCAAAGATGATATTTTTATTTATGGGAGCATGGTAACGAGTCTCTGGGTTCTTTTCTTCACTTGCTCAACTGAATCCAAAACTGAAATTTCCTCAAGAATAAGAGATAGAGAGGTGTCTTCCTTTCTTAGATGTTCTGGTGCACCGAAATGATTCATGTTTCGAGTTTAGTGTCTATAGAAAACCCACAGACAATGACCGTTACTTAAGTTATTCCTCTAATCATTCTCCTGCTGTGAAAAGAGGAGTTGTCACTTCTCTAGTTGATAGAGCATTGGAAGTTTGTTCAACACGTTTCTTGGATTTAGAGCTCAACCACTTTAGAGATATTTTATTTGGGAATGGTTATCCAATTAGTTTAATAAATTCTGTAATTGCAAAACGCATTAAAAGATTATCAAATAGTTCCACAGAAAACACAAATCAAAGGGAAAATTCAGTTTATCTTGGTGTCCCATACGTTAAAGGGGTTTCAGACCACATTTAAAAAAATCTAAGGAAAAATAGCATTTACACTTATTATAGACCCAGAAAAACCATCAGGTCCCAAATTTATCAAGGTAAAGACCCTATCCCGATAGGTGAAAACTCCAGTGTCGCAGAATTCCTTGTTCGTCGATGGCATTTTTGGTTTTTATTGAATTTTATTCATCTTTTAAGTTTTTGGTTTTTTCTTTGGTTTTTTGGTTCTTTTCACATTGACTTTCTGCGTTTGTTTTTTCTTGTTGTTTTTTTTTCTCTTTGGCACTTTCCTTGGATACATCGTTTCGTTTCGCGCTGAAGAAGAGAGGCGTTTTTCCTCTCGAAATATTTGCTTTGTTTTTTTTCAGTATTTTCATTTGGCCTATAAAAACCCCATTTTTGCTCGTTTTTCTTTCTTTATGTGATGTCAGGCCAATGTGGTTTAAGAAATTATCTAAGAAAGAATATAATTTTTACTTCACTTAAAAAAGTCTTTTAAATGTTTTCACTTATAACTTTAAGAAAACAAAAATTAATTAAGATTTTAAGAAATAAATATCAGCATATGTATATTAAACTGACAATGCACATTTTTTTCAGTAAATTCATTGGAATTTTTCCAGTAAAGTACAAATTATATTCTGGCTTTTAAAAAGCTATGTGTTTAGAACCCTACTCAGATTAGTTTCTGTTCATTTTGAGTTTGACTTATATAAATTTATGTTTGTTTTGGGTTTTGTTTATTTATTGATATTTATTTGTGTTAATTGTATGCTTGGTAGATTATTTGATTCTATTTTTGTTCATTTTTGGTTTAATAAAGTTCTTTACTTTTTTTGAAAAACTTATTTGGTGCAAAAAGTTTTTTTGACTTTTTCTGGTTATGTTGGGTCATTTATAAATTTCGATTGTTTTAGTCTTGAAAAATAAGCAATGCTAATGTTGGACTTGGAATACTAATGTGTAGTATTCCAAAAAAGTATGTTTCGCACAAGCAGCTAACGGACTTGACCCTTTTTAAATACTTTTGCTTTCTAATTTTTCTCATATCTTCAGAATCATCGATATATTTGAGAAAGTTAGTGTCAGTTTTGAGAAATAGGGTGACTTTATACCACCACTAGCCCCTTATGTGTGAGAATTTTATTTCAAGCTACTAATGGATGTCGGTTGATTTAAATTCATTCGCCTAATATATTTAATTTCCTCGGTAATATTAGATTGTTTTAAGAAACCCTCGTCTTAGTCTTTAGAAACAAGAATACTTTCTGCCTCAGCTAGTTTTTAAAGCCTAAAAAGTGAATTTCAAGTGACTGATAGCTTTTTTGTAATTTCAGATGTATTTAGTCAAAAATTTTATTTAATTTTAATGGTTTAGTAACACCATTCTAAGAAAAATGGGTTTCAATTTTGAGCATTTAGGTGTTTTTGTGTCACAACTAGTATCCTAAACTAAAACTTATGTTTCACGCAAGCAGTGAATATGACTAGTTTTAGATGCTTTTAAGAAACTTAGGTTCTAGTCTTGAGAATTAAAGTAATGTTATCCCTCGATTGGTATCTTAAAGTGCAAATGTATATTTGAAGTAACTAGTAATCAATTTATCTGTATTGTCCACCATTTCTCAAGGAATAGATGTTCAAAACATGACGAAGATTGTCCATTTATTTTCAGGTTGTACCTTATGTGTACGTATATGTACACATGCCTTACGGTATTTCTTATGATATTTTTTTACGGCCTAGACATGCCTAATGCTTTATCTTATGCAAAATTATTCTTTGTGACAATGGTTGTTCGTTTTCATTTTGGCTTGAATACTTATTTTGCTTTGTTCACTTTAGATTTCATTTTAAACTTAAGTATTATATGACTTTAGTGCTCTAGAGCTTTGGTGTTATTTTGTGTAAAAATAAACTTTTTTGTGGACCTTATGATATATAATTAACCAACTTTATCTTTTTAAATTTAAATGGCTTTTTTATATTGCAATGTCTCTGCATTCACAACTGCAATGAAAGTGCATTTTTAATATATAAAATATTTCAATCAGGCAGTAAAAGATTTTACAAAGAGAATTAAACAAGGTCCAAAAATGATGCCTTTGCATCGAGAACCCACTATCAACAATAAAAACAGAACAAACAGAAGAAATAACATAAACAAAATATGTACGGAATAATGATACAGACACTAAAGAAAATCAAAACGAAAAGAAAAACGCAAATGACTTAAATGTGTGTTTTGGTTTCCATTTGCTTTTATATTATTTTATATTATCGTCTCATAGCACAGAATTGAAATGATTGGAGTTAAAACCTAATAAATATTTATATTTATCTGAAAAATTGTAAGTGGCAAATAGAGGAGAAAACTTACCCTGTGCTGCAAGCACATGTTGGTGCTGGATTGTTCTTACATAAAGCATATTTGTCCAGTCCGGCAGCGCAGATATTATTTGACTCACAATTGATTTTGTTCTTACTAATTTCTAATGTTGAGAAGATAACTTTATATCCATACAAATTAACAATAAAGCCATTTCGATTACGTAGAATAAGATCATATAATATTGCTGTCACATTTCCTGGATTAGTTCCATCTGAAAAAACATTTACTGAGAAACTCATCACCAGAATTGTTGAATTTGATTGTTTAAAGCCACCGAAATATGCCACATTAGGAACAGTAAATACTGCATTCACCTGTAAATGTAAAAAACGAAACAAAATTACAAGTAGTAAATAATAGTGATACAAGAGCAAAAGTCGTGAATAATTGTCTGCCTCTATGATACTCTTCGATCAAATTTTTGTCCGGGGAATGAAGAGTATATGTATTAGTTTCTATACTATCATCCCAAATTTCCTTCAATTTTGTAAAAAGGCTGATGGATACTTAGAAAATATAGGAAATGCAAAATGTACTTTTTGGGGCTTCATTAAGTCATTACGTCAAAGTGTTAAAGTAAAAAAAAAACTTGTCATTCAAGTTCTATGATCCTTGTGGTTAAAAGTCATTTTATCTAAGAATACTGACTTACAGTCAAACTTAAAGAGCGAGGGGTTGAGGAAGAGGCAGTCACCTTATGTAAGGAATGGCATTGTTTTGTTTCACGTTTATGCTATTCCTTATTATCAATTGAAAAAAAAAAAACTTGTTTTTGTTTTAATTTCTGGTACTTTGAAAATCATCCTGGAAAATCCTTTCCTTCCCTCCATAGAAAAATTTAGCCGGAAACTTATTCAGTCTGGATTGAGAGTTCATACTGCAATCACCTCTTTTTGAATATAATCTCATTATTACAGTAAGACTGTTAATACAGCA